>JAHZTW010000006.1:20489421-20510037 GCA_020283515.1 Alliaria petiolata
AACGGAAAACGCTATGATACCAGCGAGGATTTGCCCCTTTTCGTTGATCTGTTTCCGCTAAAACTGCACCCTGAAAGCCGTGTTGGGAATCAGTATAAGCTTCTCCGGAGCATTGTGTTCATCAATGATCCAGATACTTCTTGCATGAGAGAAGACTGTGTTAAGCGGTTTAAGTGGCTTACGGGATTGAAGAGCCTTACTTTGACCCTTGACATCGGTGTAATTGAAACTTTTGCAGCCAATGATGTTAAGGATGAGATTGATGAGAGCTTAGAACCGTTGGAAGAGGATACAACTTGTTTGCAAGAGCCTATTACATTTGCCGGTACTTGCACTAGTGGTGACGAAAGCGATGTTGATGCGAAACCAGTGTTTGGTGTAAATGGGGTAGTAGCTGGAGCTCAGGCTGGACAGGCGATGCGACTGATGGATATCGGTGAATGCGCTGACGCTTATCTCTTCCGTGTATCGCTTCCCGGTGTGAAAAGAGATGAAAGTGAGTGTCTTTTTTACTGTCTTCTCTCACTCAACTAAACCTGTTTCTTGATCAAATTTGTGTGTTTATTGCAGGACATTTTAGCTGTGAAGTAGAAGACAATGGGAAGGTACTAGTTAGAGGAATCACTACAACAGGTGGGAAGCAAGTTCATCGGTATACTCAGGAGTTTGAGATGCTGACGCAGAATCTTTCCCCGCCCGGTCACTTTACTGTCTCGTTCCGCCTCCCGGGACCTGTCCAGCCGCAAGAGTTTTCCGGCAGCTTTGGAACCGATGGGATTCTTGAAGGGATCGTAATGAAAAAGTTACAGAAACAATCTGTGTAATCTTCTAGTAGTTGTAGGAAGCATCACTTTCTTTTTTTGGTTTTGGCTATGGCTTAGTTATGGACTTGATGCTCTTGTGAGTTAAGTTTTTGGTTTATGTAATCGTTAGATTAACAGGATAAACCAAACCGAATAAAAATAAATATATCCATGGGACATAAAACATAGATTCTTTAGCTACAACAAACTTTTAGGTCTGATATTTTCTGTTAACATTCTTCTTCTCGTTTAGATCCACAGGGAAGAGGTTTTTTGAACCAGAAGGCTCTGCAGAAACAAACAACATGAGTGAAGTCAAGTTTTGTTTCAATGAAACTTTAAAGGGATATAAAAAACAGAGAGGAAGCTAAAACTCACAGTTTATTAAGCAAAGCTAATTATCAGGATCTTGTTGGTCAGGTCCTTGTTGTTGCCACATTGGTTGACCCATATACGGGTTAGGCGGATATGCCCCCGGGTTACCCATAACCATTCCCGGGTTCCCGATTGGAGCTGTTCCGGGAGGCAAGTATCCATACGGATAACCCGCTGCTGTGGCGGCAGCATCAGCACCAACCGCACCCAAGACTTCATCACGAAGATCCTCCCTAGGAACAATATCCACAAGGAAATCAAAGATATCGGTTCTAGTCACCGCGGCCGCGATATCGTTCTTCTGCAGCGTTCGCCTCTTGTTCTCCTCCGTGTGGTTCCACGACCTCAATGTAAGCTCTAGGATGAACATCTCGCAGGCCCTCGCGAACACGACAGGTGCCTCGGCCGAGATCATCCGCACGTCTTCGTCCGCTTTCATGATCTTCTTGATTCTCGCCAGTGGAAGGCTATGGTTCTTGAAATCAGTGGTTTTCTCAATCTCTTTGAATTGTGTCTCCCAAAATGATTGGAGCTGTTGAGTGAGCTGTTGCTGTTGTTGCTGTTGTTGCTGGTGGTAGGCTGCGTGGTCCGGACCGGCTGGTGCAGTGGTCATGGGGTTGGTTTGGTATGGGTTTGAGCCATAGTTCATAGCTGAGGATTGTCCTTGTTGATCCATTCTCTACAAAAACTAATAATCAAACACAAAAATTTAATCCCTAACATCAAAACTAATCAAAGCAATGGAAATTAAAGTTTTATAAGAAACTGGAAATTTCTTGAGAAAAAATACAAAAAGAAGAAAACAGAACTTAAAAATATGAGATTAACAGGGAAAAGAAACTAATTTCTTACAAAATAAAAAGAGCACAAACTTGGCTAACTTCCCCATCAGACAAGATAAATAATCATTAATTAATGTCTTTAATCCGAGCTGAACGAAATGAACATTTTTTCTAACTGCTGATAGAAATATTAGCTGAATTCAACATCAAATAACCTATATTAATGGAAATTGAACTTTTAAAACAGCTTCAAAACAAGATAAACAATCATTAATCAAGGTTTTTAAGCTCTTGATCACAAATAAAAATGGAAGAACAAGGCTTCGATTCACGCTGGTTATTTTAAAATTCGAATCAATTACAGCTCAATTACTAAAATTTTTGAACAAAATAAACCCAGAAAATGTTAGAGAAATATAAGAACAAAGATTACCTCAAAGATAGTCTTCTCTTCTCCGAAGACTCTAAAGGAATTGCAAACAAAGACTCAGATTTTCGGACACTCTTTGATTTGGGGGTGAGAGAGATTTAAGATCTGGATTTTGGGTTTTTTTATTTTATTTTTTATTTTATCGCCTTTTCTCGGAAATAGGGTTTTTCTTCTTTACTTTTCGTAAAATATAATAATGAGAAATTAGAAGACAGATGGCGTAAGTAGAAGAAAGAACGCTTTTAAAGCTCGGCTTACTCTCAATTTTCGAATCTATAAACAAAACGAAAATTAAATATAATTGTTATAAATTACTCCCTCCGTTTTTTATTAAATGTTTTTTAGGATATTTCACACAGATTAAGAAAACATTAATTTTGTCTATTTTACTCTTCATTAAAACATCATTTTATTTGATAAGATAAAAAGATAGGGATAAAATTGAAAAATTTATCATAAATCTGCATTGAAATCCGAAAACGACAATTATTTGTAAACAAAAAAACAAGTCTACAGCGACATTTAAAAAAACGGAAGGAATATTATTATTATAACAAAGTAAAATTTAGAGTAATCGCAAAATCTGGCCCTAAATAATTAAGAAATTAACCGACCAAAATCTGATATACTATTCATGTCAAAAAGACATTTTTATCCTTCCTCTAATGTTTGTTTTGGTTACAAGAAGGAAAGAGAAAAAAGAAGAAGGAAAGAGAGAAAAAAGAAGAAGGAAGAAGAAGAAAAAAGAAGAATAATAAAAGAGAAGATCGAAGATGGAGAAGGATGAATTGGAAAAAGAAAAAGAAGAAGAAGATAATACCGACAATGGGTGGTTAACGCAATGTATGGCGACGGCAGTGATGATAGCGAAGGCGGCGATGGTAACGCTGATGTACGGCGGCGACGGTAACGCTGGCAGACAACGGCAACAATAACGTTAGCGATAATGTTAGTGACGGTTAGTTAAGTAGTTATCGGAATAATTTTGCATAACTTGTAAAGTTAACAAAGTTAGTTAATCAATAATTCATAATTTTATAAAATTACAAGAATGTTAGCACGATGGGTATCACGATAACAAGATTAACATGATAATTTTATGATATGATAACATACTTAACATAGTATTTTCTATGATATGCTAATTGGGTTAACACGTTAACTGCATGATAACAGTGTTGGAGAATGGTTGAACCTTAAATGAACAGTGTTAGAGGACGGGTGACGAACAGTATCTTCAATCTATTGTGATAACATATTAGTTAGCGCGGTAATCGATTTGTTATCCCCTAAAATCGCATAACATAATTGTAGGGGCGAAACAGTCATAACTTTCGTGTGTAATGTGTATCAAACTAATTTCGATTTATTTGTTCCGCTTTTTTTGTTTCTATATTATCTTGGTCTATAAATTAAAATGACCCTAAAATTTATGTGTATATATAATTACAAATCTATACTTTATTCGCCTTACAAAACTTTTCTCTCTCTTCAAAATTTCCTCTCCATTCTCTCTAGTTTATGGTAGCCTTCGATAGTTTTGAGGTTTTTCCGATCGGCAGATGGAGGCTTACATAGCTCCAACATCGGTCGGTTTGCTATTGTTTTTCTATTTATTTTCTTGTTTATCAATTTTTTTTTTTGTAGTATCTTGAAGATCTAGATCTAGATTTATTTTTAAATCTACTTTTTTGTTCTTCCTTTTTGTTTGTCTTTAAATGGTGTTTTTAGAGGCTCGACTTTTCTCTCGTTCCAATTTTGGTTCTGATGCAGTGGTTGCAGGTGGGGTTTGCTTCCTTCGGTGGTTCTGTCATCGGATTTGGTTATGGTCTCGGCGTTTCCTTTTGTTTGTAGCTCTGTTCTTCTTCATCTTCGTTGCCTCTTCTCTTGCTAGTGGAAGATATTGTTTCTCGGATGAGCTTATCCTTGGTGTACCTTTATGAAGTCGGTCTTTTATCGGCGTTCTGTGTACTCCTCTTTGCCGTTGGTGTCTTCCTTTTTGGTTTCCCTGCAGCTCCTACTAGTTTCCTCTTCGCTGCGTTAACCGATTTTGGGTTAGAGTTGTGGTTCTTCGAGGTGATTTCATTCCTGTCAAGCTTGGGGTTTCGTGGTGTGAGGCTTCCTCAGAAGTTGTGGTTGTTTGGTGTGTTCTAATGGCTTTGCAGGTCGCGTGTTTGCGTGTAAAAGTGCTGGGACAAAGGTTAAATGAGATGGTGATTTCTGCTGGTTTCTTCTTGCCTTTTCATCCTTATTAGTTTGAGCTTCTTTTTCTAATTTGCTTGGTTCGGTTTTAAGTCTTAGCTCCATGTTTTAGTTTTATGTCTACTTTGCCTCTCTCTCTTTTGAGCGTTTGTATTCCAGAAGGATTTCAACTTCGATCCTTGCTGGCTTATGCTTATGTGTGTAATTTGAACTTTTTATTCTAATATAAACTCCAGAGAAAAAAAAAATAATAACTACAAATCTATTACATAGGCATGGTCGAAAGAAAAAACTGAAACTTATTTTCTCTTATGACTTATGCTTTCAAATGTGTGTTTACATAAGAGTTAAATAACTTTTATATAGGTAAAATAAAAACATTAATTAATGTAAGTCGGTGGAAGTGGATGTGAATGGATAATCAAATCTATTTCATAATACTCCTCCTTAATTATCTATCACTAATGATATACGACGTATTGTTTCGTTAAAAAAAAAAATCTGATCATGGAAAAATCCAGTTGAAACAAAACCATGGCAAGAAAGAAAGAATGCATTAATGCTCTTTTTTGAGTATCCATCACTGTGAAGTTGCGTGTTGTCTCGTTAAAAACTTTTCTATAGTAAAATCCAGTAGGACAAAAACCATGACAAAGAGAAAAAAGTACATCAACAACAAACCCCCCCCCCCCCCCCCAAATAATGGATCTCATCTTCTCTTCACAAATCTCGTAAATGCCGCATTTCAATACTTGAACATGCTTCTTGAATGTTTTAGTAGGAAGCGACTTTGTAAAGAGATCAGCGACATTGTCACTTGAGCGAATATACTGAATATCCACTTCTTTATCTTTCTCGAGCTCTTGAGTATAAGAGAAAAATCTTGGAGGGATATGCTTTGTTCTATCGTTCTTGATATTACCTTCTTTAATTTGAGCGACACAAGCAGCATTGTCTTCAAACACTTTTGTTGGTTCTTTATTCGTGATTATTCCGCTTGCTCCTTGTATATGATGAGTTATGAATCTGATCTATACACATTTTTTGTATGCTTCAAAAAGCGCAATAATCTCCGCATAATTTGAAGAAGTGTTAACCAAAATTTGCTTATGGGATTACAACATAAATATCCTGTATCTGCAAAACCAACTAGACCAACCTCTAAGTTTCTAGAATAATATAATCCAAAATCAATTGAACCTTGAAGATAACAAAATATATGCTTTATTTCATTCCAATGCTTGCGCATCAGTGATGAACTATACTTTGTAAGTAAGTTAGTAGCAAAAGCTATATCTGATCTAGTACAATTTGCAAGATATAAAAGTCCACCAATAGCGTTCAGATAAGGCACTTTAGGACCTAATATTTCTTCATTACCTTCATAAGACCGAAATGGATCCTTGTCAACATCAAGTGGTCTATTGACCATTGGAGTACTCAAAGGAGTCGCTTTATCCATACTAAAGCGTTTCAACACCCTTTTGGTGTAATTTGATTGATGCACAAATATTCCATCTTGGAAATACTCTATCTAGATCCAAAGACAAATGTCTTTCCAAGATCTTTCATTTCGAACTCATCTTTCATATGAGCTCTTGCATCATCAATCTTCTTTTGAGTTCCAATCATGTTTAGGTCATCAACGTATATAACAATGATCACAAATCCTGATGTAGATTTCTTTATAAATACACAAGGGCATATCACATTGTTGACGTAACCTTTACTTAACAAGTATTCACTTAAGAGATTATACCACATGCGTCAAGATTGTTTTAATATGTAAAGTGATCGTTGTAGTTTGACAGAACATAGCTCTTTAGATGCTTTAGGCATCTTTGATCCTTCTGGGATCTTAAATCCTTCAGCAATTTTCATGTATATGTCACAATCAAGTGAACCATACAGATAAGCAGTCACAACATCTACTAGGTACATCTCTAAATTTTTAGAGGCCATTAGGCTCACTAAGTACTTGAATGTGATTACATCCATGACCGGAGAACATGTCTCTCCATAATCTATTCTCTGTCTTTGAGAAAATTCTTGTGCCACAAGGCGAGCTTTATACCTTGTAACCTCATTTTCTCATTTCTCTTTCTTACAAAGACCTATTTGTATCCGACCGGCATTATATTTTTAGGTGTAATAGCTATCGGTCTGAATACGTTCTGTTTATTAAAGAAGAATATTTCATTCCTCATGGCTACTTGCCATTTATTTCAGTCAGGCCTTCTGTGGCACTCTGACACGGAACTTGGATCTAGATCATCATTAAAATGATCGATCTCATTGGACACAGAGAAAGAGAACATTCCATCATCATCCTCTATTTCAATTTTAGCCCATAATTTTCCACTTTGCACGAATGAGATTGAAATCTCATATTTTTTCTCTTCGAGATTCGTCTTCAGCACGAATCTCTTTACCAGGTTTTTCTGGAACCGGTTCTCCAGGAACCTTTTAACAAATGTCTTCAGGAGATTTGACACAAATGTCTTCTGGACATTTTGCTTTATTTGGTTCTTCCGGAACCCTTGCTCCCAATTTCTTTCTTTGTCGGGGATTTCTATCTTTTGATCTCATAGCCCTTCTGGGCTTCAACTGAACCCTTGGTTCATTTGCTCTACTTACATCAATATGTTCTTCATGAAAATTTACTCTTGATAGAGCGTTAGCTGAGGGGATATGAGACTTCGTCACCCTCCTCGTATCTGTGAACACATCAAGAATCTGGTTTGCCAAACTTTGCATGTGTATAATTTTTTGAACTTCCACCTCGCGTTGATTAGTAGGAGGATCAAGATAAGCCAAAGAGTGTGTACACCAGGTGATATCGTTTGGTGATTCTCTCAATCCTCCCCCTAATGCTGAGAATTCACTTTTATCAAAGTGGCAATCGGTATACCGTGCCGTGAACATATCACCAGTTGTCGGTTCAAGATACCAATTATATATACTTTTGGTGAAGTATAACCGATATATATTCTTAATCTCTTTTGTGGTCCCATTTTTGTTCTTTGGGGTGGCGCTATAGGACATAGACCGCGCACCCAAAAACACGGAGATGGGATACATATGGCTTCTGGCCAAACGATAACTATATGGGAGAATATTCATTATATGCACTTGGTCTCATCTGGACCAACGCCCCAACATGCAATATAGCATGTCCACGCACATTGATTGGGAATTTTGTTCTCAAGATTAACGGTCTTTCAATCAATTGCAACCGCTTAATCAATGACTCAGTCATGCCATTTTGTGTATGTACATGCAGAACCGGATGCTCAACATCGATTCTCAAAGACATAAAATAGTAAGGACGCTGAAGTGAATTCACCAGTGTTATCAAGCCTGACTTTCTTTATAGCACAATCAGGGAAATGCGCTCTCAACGTGATTAGTTGGGCAATGAATATTGCGAAAGCCATATTTCGTGCGGTCAAAAGGCACACATATGACCATCTGCTAGATACATCAATCAATACCATAAAATATCTAAATGACCCGCATAGTAGGTGAATAGGCCCACATATATCACTATGTATTCTCTCTAGAAATACATGAGATTCATTCCCAACTTTGCCTAGCGAGGGCCTACTAATGAGTTTTTCTTGAGAACATACCTTACATGAAAACTTCCCCGATTGAAAAATATTTTGGTTTTTCAATGGGTGGCCACTCGAATTTTGCACAATCCTTCTCATCATGACTGAATCAGGGTGGCCTAACCTTTCATGTCAAACTCTAAAAGTGCTGGTAAACTTCTGATTTATCGCAACATGTGATTCAGCCAGGGTTATCTTTGTGGAATACAATCCGGAGGACATCATTTGTAATTCTTCCAACTGATGTTTCCTCTCTGTTGTAATGCAAATATATTCAATGCCATTTTTATTAATAGTCTCAATATGATATAAATTTTTCCAGATATCTCGAAAACTTAATAAGTTTCGCTTAGACTCGGGGGAGTATAATGCATCTTGCACTACAAACTCTGTACCTCTTGGCATTGAAAAACTCGCTCTTCCAGAGTCTAGTATAATCTTTGCAATACCGGTTATAGTACTCACGCTTCCGACGGAGACTTTCATTTTGAGATAGGAGAAATATTTGTTATCCCTAAGGATTGTATGTGTCGTAGCACTGTCTGCTAGACATGTATATCCATCTTGAATCTCAAATTGTGGCATCTTCTGGGTCACAATACTTCTAAGAGATGCAATAATTAACAAAAAATATCAACTTATTAAGAGGTTAATATATTACATCAAAAGGTTAATATATTACATCAGAAGCCTTTTACAAAAACGAAAATATATCATGCATACTAAAAGCCAGATTAAATGTTCGTTATTCTTGGTGTCTTTCAGGGAGATACTATTATAGATTTAAGTTTCTTTGAATTTGTTGATGCTTCATGATCAACAAGGAAATCAGCGACATCAAGATGGGTATCATCATTTAAACCATCAAAGGAAGCTCCAGTTTCGTCTAAGATGAAGTTGGTCTCTGCATTCTTTTCTTTAATCTTTTGTGATTCTGCATACAGATCGGCTAAATATTTTGCTGTATGACACGTACGTACCCAATGTCCTTTCATTTCGAATCTGAAGCAAGGGCTTTCGCTTTGTCTTTTAACACCTCTACCATCATCACTTTCCCTTCCTCGTCCACGCCCTCGACCACGACCTCTATCGCGTCTGCGTTCACGTCGTGGCTTCTTATCACTTTGACTGGATGACACAGAATTCACTTCAGGGAATGTCACAGATCCAGTTAGACGAGTTTGATGTTTTAACATCACAAGTTGATTATTCTGTTCATCTACAAGGAGGTTTTGAAGTAACTTCGAGTACTGAGTGAATTCTCTTGCCTGGTATTGCTGCTGCATGATTACAATTTCAGGATGAAAAGTGGAGAGAGAGTTTTCTCAAACATATCATATTCACTAAATTGTTCTCCACACAACGTCATCCTGTAGGTGATTCCGAACATCGCGGAATTATATTCACTCACACTTTTGTAATTCTGAAACCGAAGATTCAACCACTCGTGCCTCGCTTTCGGTAAGACCACATACCTATGGTGATCAAACCAACTCTTAAGTGATAGCCAAAGATTTGCCGTATCTTCTTTCTTGAAGTATTCATCTTTTAAACTATCATGGATATGGTGGCGTAAAAAGATCATGACTCTTGCTTTAGCTTCATCCGACGTCGTTTTTAACATATCGATAGTACTCAAGAGACCATTTCCCTTTAGATGCAACTTGCACCTACCGCTCAAGACATATAATTCTTTCCACACAAGTCTAGGGCGGCAATCTCGAACTTTGACAAATTTGACATTATTACTGAATAACAAAACTTAACCCATTTAATTTAATGAAAATTTATTTATAAAAATTTGAGCATAATAACGACATAATGAAAGATAATAATTTAAAACAATATGAGGAGGCAGAGCCTACCATACAATTGTAGATGAGTTTTAAAACTTTCACTCCATAAATAAATAAATGAACAAGGATGAGAGTTTTAACCTCTCACTCCAAAAATAAATAAACAAAGATGTGGGTTTTAATCTTCCACTCAATAATTTAATAAATAAGGATGATGGTTTTAATCTCACACTCTATAAATATGATCTGAGAAGACATAGTCTACCATGTGATCATTTCGGTCGTGAAAGCATAGCCTACCATAACGATCGGTTCGGACAAGAAGAGCGTATCATTCCGGCATAACAAATAAATGAAGAAGGCAGAGCCTATCTTTCCATAAATAATAAACTTTAAAACAAATTGAACACAAATAAATACCACTTTCCTGGTATACAGACGAATCTAGTATATATACGGATTGAGAGACGATCGTACTGATAACGTGTTATAAATTATTATAACAAAGTAAGATTTATGTGTATATATAACAAATATATTATATAAAAGAGAGAGGCATGGTCAAGAGAGAAGAGAGAAACTTATTTTCTCGTATAACTTATACTCTCAAATGTGTTTACATAAGGGGGTAATTCACCTTTATATAGGCAAAATAAAAACATTAAAAAAATATAAGTAGGTGGAAGTGGATGTGAATGGATAATCAAATCCATTTCATAATAATAATATATAAATTTATGTTTATTACAATTATGTCTAATCATGTAAAACTATAATTATATCGAAAGTTTGAAAATTTTACGTTTAACTCTAGTTTAGATTTAGTATTTATATTTCACCTAGGGGCAATTTCAAAAGTACTACTTCAGAGGTACCATTTTTTAAAACTACCATCAAGCGTTTATCATTTTCATAAATACCATTAAGAGAAGTGGTAATTGACCAAATTGTCCTTTATTTGAGAAAAAGGAAAAGTGGCCTAAAAGAGAGATTTTCGTGTGGAAACAAAAAAAAAAACTCAGGCGATCTTGCCGAGATTAATCTAATCGATGAAACCTCTTTTTCATCCTAGATTCTTCTTCATCTACGACGATTTCACTCTGAATTTCAATTCTCTTTCATTGTGTTTCTTAATTTTGGTTTCCTTGAAAGATGAGAGAATTCTTTTCCGTCCTTCACACCGGAGAAACTTGAGCTTAAGAGGTTTTAATTAGGTTTTTCATTGAACAACGAACTTTCTTCTTTTTTTCCACACAGATTTGGAGCTTGCTATATGGAGGAGGAGAATCGCAAGGATCAAGATATTTCGTCTGAAGTTGCAATTCCTTTTGGTTTGAATCAAATCAAGACTCGGTTAGCTTCAGGGTTTTTTCACGCCGAATTTGAGTTCTGATCGTGCCCATTGTGGAGAAAATGGACACTCCCATACCACATAAAAAGGTTATAATGCTTCTGGAAATCCATCTATTAACCTCTGATTGTGTAGTTTTGGAAAGTAACATTCGATTATAGGTTAAGGTTAATGATTTGTATCTCTTTGTGTGCTGGCGTATAAGTTTAGCTTAAGGATGGTGAATAAGTGAGGTGTGAAAACTCATCAGGTCTTAGTGATATAGCTATGTGGCTTTGTTTGTTTGAGTGCTCGGTTTATAAATCCTTATATTAACATGTTTTACGAACTGATTTTACATGTGTTTGTGCCTAACCCAGAACAATTCCATGACAAATTCTAGTTTCCCAAGCAACTTTGTAGTTGATGGTTTCTTTATGTGCAGGTATATAAACTCTTATCCTCTTTAATTACTTTATTGACTGTTGTATATTTGGCTTATTTGGTGGCTTCTTGAATCAGTGGCGTGAAATATCATGAATAAAAAATCTCTTTTGCAAGTGACTGAATCTCTTTTGCTTACGTTTCTCTTATGTTTTAAAAGCTTTTTTTTTAATATGATCTTAGATTGGATCAGCTGTTGGTGGTACTGCAAGTGCATTCGTTGGATTTAACCATGGTATGTAGAGTTTTTCCTCTTGACTTTAAGTCTCGCTCAGTGGATTGTTGTCTGAATTATAATATCTTCTTGAGAATACGTCTTTCAACTCTCGTTGGTTGTGTCTTCCTGTAATCGACTTCCACCTTCTTCTTATATGCGTACTTTAGGATTGTTTTCTAAGTTGGAATAAGAAAAGAGAAGGAGTTGGTCATTTATCGTAGTTTTCTAGTTTGTTCCAAGGAAAGACCTTGAGTGTATATGATACCCGATTGTGTGGCTTCTCTTCCAGTTCTGTAACAATCGGCATTTTATTATCGTATTTGTTATCTAGCTATGTATTGGTTATAGACTATACTGATAGCAGTTAGATTAAAGCTTGCTCAAAATAGTCTTGAGTCTGTTTGGCTTGTCTTTAATGCTTCTTTTGATTGACGCAGTTATGACAATTGTACGCAAGTGGATAAAAGGGCCCATGTGGATACATTTTCTCGTTGGGGTAAGTTATCAACGAAGATGCAGGTTTCCCTTCTTATGTTCTCTTCTTTTCTTCATGATTTGCCTTATTTTTTGTTCCTCGCTTGTTACATGCATAAACTATCCGCAAAAAGACCAGTAAATTGTTAGTCCAATTCTATGGTGATGAATTTATTGATTTTTTTTCCATTTATGTATCAATGCAGGAACCGCTTATTTGCTTTCCTCTTATTTTGCTTGTATAGTGTGTCTTCTGATAATCCCTCCTCGGTTTTCTGTGATCGGATGATCATTGTGGCTAATCCGCTTCCGTTGAAGGCGGAGAGACGAAATGGAAGCTGGAGTTTCAGTTGGGATCAAGATGCTTTGTATTTGCAGCTTAAGGACGGTTTGCCAGAGGATATGGAGGTATTATATGTTGGATCTTTGAGCGTTGATGTGGATTCACATGAACAAGACGATGTGGACAAATTCAAATGTGATCCCAAGAATCTGCAGATGCGTGTAATTATTAAGCCACACACATTTGTTATATGTACGATTTTATTTGCTTATAAATATGTATGTATATACTAATTTATAAAAATTTAAAAAGAGAGTTTTAAATCGTTATAAATAATTATTGGGATTTAAACACAAGATTTCGTTATCTGCAAGTACAGGTGATCACTAGTTTGAGTATCATTTAGTTTTTGTAAAGATTTTAAAACTACTTTTTAAATCTTTATAAATGAGTGATATATATTTTCAACAAACTCCTTTGTCTACTATTTGCTTTGCTTTGTAATTTTACACTGCAAAACTTTTTTGTCTAGGTTTTGCATTTTTTTTGTTAAGAATTTCTTTTCTTTTGTTGTACTTCTAATGCTGATGGTACTTTTAAATCTTTATAAAACTTAATATGTTGTTTGAACTGTTGTACGTTTATTGAGAATATAAATTAGTTATTTAAAATAATTTTAAAACACTTTTAAATCCTTACAAAATCTCTAAAAATAATTTTAAAAAGGGGATTTTATATCCCCAAGATGCTCAAACTAGGAACCCGAGACTTTTCAAGAGGGGTGTTTAACCACCCAGGCTGTGTTGTCTTATTTGTTGTACGTTTGAATTTAATTGTTTACACAGAATACGAATTAGTCATTTAAAAATGATTTTAAAACACATTTAAAACTGATTAAAAAACTCTTTTAAATCCTTATAAAAAACTTTAAAAATGATCTTTAAAAGGAGCTTTTATATCCCCAGGAAGCTCGAACAAGAGAATCCATGATTTTCCAAAAGGGATGTTTAACCACCGAGGCTGTGTTGTCATACTTGTGGTACGTATGAATTTAATTGTTTATAGAGAAAATCAATTAGTCATTTAAAAATAATTTTAAAACACTTTTAAATCTTTATAAAAACTTTTAAAATGATTTTTAAAAAGGGCTTTTAAAGCCCCCGGGAAGCTCGAACCAGGGGATCCACGATTTTCCAAGAGGAGTGTTTAACCATCTAGGCTTTGGTGTACATATGAATTTAATTGTTTATATAGAAGTTGAATTAGTCATTTAAAAATAATTTTAACACTTTTAAATCCTTATAAAAAACTTTAAAAATGGTTTTGAAAAGGGGCTTTTATATCCCCAAAAATCTCGAACCAGAGAACTCGATGCTTAACCATCCAGGCTGTGTTGTCATAGTTGTTAGACATATGAATTTAATTGGTTATAGAGAATACGAATTAGTCATTTAAAAATAATTTTAAAAAGGAGCTTTTATATCACCAGGAGGTTTAAACCAGGGAACCTGAGATTTTCCAGGAGGGGTGTTTAACCATCCATGCTCTGTTGTTGGACATACAAATTTGTTATTTAAAAATGATTTTAAATCCTTATAAAAAGTGTTTATAAATGATATTATAAATATTATAAAAACACTTTTTTATAAATGATTTTAAAACACTTTTAAATCCTTATAAAAATAACATTTTTAAATCTTTAGTATATTTTTATAAACTTTTATAATATCATTTATAAATGATATTTACAAGAATTAGATTTTTTTTTTTTTTAACGGCAAGAATGAGATGTTCATAAAGTACACAACACATTATACTCGACCACCATTGAAACTTAAAACTTGATGATGACCAAGCTTAATGGTTACTACTACAGTACTACCATACACTCTTTCCAAAATCATAGCAAAATCACTAACACAAACGAGTCAAAATTCTCAATAAGAGGTTAAGAACAAACAAATAAAACATACACAAACCCATATTGAAACAGTTGAAAACATTCATAGTGAATTGAACATAAAGAGAAGAAATAAGCTTTACACACGAGAGAGATCAATTGCTGAGACAATAAGCCAACTAACATAACGAGGGTAGGAAAACTTTCACTGCATCTAATATGAAAGCAGTAAAAGGCAAAGGCGCGTGGTATTGGAGCCATCTCGAACCAATCTTACTCCACAACACCAACACTGCTCTTCCCAAAGCTGTCAAGCTCCGTTCCTCCTTATGCGACGCCGTTTTCTACGCCTCTAACCCTTCCCGAACCGCCTCCGAGCATCTCAAACGCGGGACTTGCCCCAATTTCAACTCCATACCCAATCCCATCTCCACAATCTCCCCTTCTCCTCCTCCGCCGCCGTCAAATCGAAAACGAAATTCCTCCGGCGGAAGCTCCGTCGCCGTCGAACCGTTGAATCATCATCACCCAGGGTCTTACCATGTGACGCCTCTCACCGTCGTTGATCCGTCGAGATTCTGCGGCAGAGATTTGCAGTATCTGGCGTCTTCTCCCGCCATTGGGTTGCTAACGCAGCAGCCGCATTTGATGCTTTCCGGTGGAAAAGATGCTTTGGGTCCTTTAGCTATGCTTGAAGACAGTGTGAAGAAGCTTAAAATCCCCAAAACTTCGCAGACGCAGAATCTAAGGAAACCCCAGATAGAATCGGCGCTGGATTCTCTCTCCGATTGGGTTTTCGAATCCTGCGGCTCGGTTTCTCTCTCCGGTCTCGAGCATCCGAAGTTGAGAGCTTCTCTGACGCAAGTTGGGTTACCGAACATCTCAAGGAGAGACAAATCGTTGTTCTGGGAATCGAGAAGCTTCTGGAGGGTCTTGAGGTGAAATCGAAATCGGAGGTTAGGGATTTGGACCTGGATCTTGGGGATTGAGCCTGAATCATGGAGACTACTTGCTTGAAAGACATCGTCCGATGGTTCAGCACGAGCCTTTAAACTAAAAGGTATTAAAGACAATTTTTATAATTAAATGTTGGTATATTTACTTAAATGAAAAGTGGTGGTAGTATTGAAAATGACAATATCAAAAGTGGTAGTTTAGACAAATTATCTTTGTATTACTGTCATTTTAATTTATTTTTGACAAAAAAAACAAAAGAAAAAAACTAAAAGAAATTAAATTAATAAAACCACAAATTAAGTTTTATTGATCGAGAGAAAAAATGTAATTGAGCATAAAACATGTAATCATGCACCATGGACGAGATTTATCCCTACATGGATTTAGCGGAATAAAGATACGCAGACGCCTTAGATACGCAGGTCCTACAAATCACATATGTACTTTGATAAGTCTCAAGATGGGCTTCGACTAAACATTTTTGGGGCGCTAATATTTCTTATGTTTAAGCCTTTTAGTGTTTATTGTATTTAAACTCTGTTTTCCTTCTGAGAATGTTATCGAAGTATTACAATCATAATCAAAAGGGTGTATCGCAATTTCTTCCTCTCTTCCTTCTCTTCTCATCCAATCTTCCTCGATCCTTCCTTTATTTATGTCCGATCCAGTAAGATCTGTTTGGGAACTTATTAATGGTATGAGAGCCGTTGATTCCTCTTGACGGTACATTACTGGTTTCAATAGTGGGTTTCACCAAAGAACAACATGACCTCCTTCAACAGATTCACAATGGTCTGACACAGTTGCAAACAAAACTTGATCAGATGATGGTGGATCGTGATAGGTCGTCAGAGCTGCTGCAGAACAAAAATGTCGACAAACCTTAGGGGAATTTTATAGAACACTTGGCGGGCGAGTCTCCATATGAGGCTTCTTCTGAATCCGTGTATCTCATGGGTAAAACCGTGTCCGAGCACAAATTCAAGAGAAACATGGCTGAACGGAGATACTACAGGATCCAAAAGAAGAAATAGAAAATAATAAGGTCTAGAAAAAAGTATCGGGAGCCCTCGTTTGCGCCAGATTTACTGGTTTCGGTGTACGCTCACAAGGGACTCTTGAGCGTAAATACTGTGGGAATGAAGAGATGGTACCACTGTGAGAAGAAAGTAACACAGAGTGAGCTTGCACAGGCTTGTAAGAGTTACGGTATGTTCGTCGATTTTCGTTTGAGAGTTCAAAAAGAGGCTAGACGACTTGGACTAGGAAAAATATCAATTGCTGATACAAGTGTGAATCGTGGGTCTCATCTCTTTGGTTATGAGATTTAATCACGTAAGCCTATAAACCCTCTTAGTTGTGATGACCCGATGATGAGCCTATAAATTCTCTGGATGGGAACAAATATACTAGTGTGGCTAAGGCATCTGAACAAGGAAATTTCTCTTGTGAAGATGATAGGAAAATAAGTGAAAGTAGAAGAGAGATTGTTTTAGACCTTCAAGGAACCAAGCCAAGGGAAACTATGGAAGTAAAACAGTCCCCACCAATGGAGATTTCACGAGTTCAGAAAGAGCATAAGGAAGAGAGAGTATCAAGATATTTAGATTTAGACATGAGAAACTGGTCAAACTGTTCTGAGGAACTTCATGGAGCCTAGACAAATCCGTAAAATCAGAGAGGATAGTCAAAGTGGATTAGATTCTGGTCAAGCTAATGGGATAGAGAATACTTGTCCTTGATTAATCAGCTTTTTTGCGGGTGGTGGAACAAGTATTGAAGGTCTGGTGCTAATACTGCATAATGATGAATGGAAGCTTGAATATAATGGGTGGAGACGGGGGAAGCTTAGTTTTGGTGGAGATAACATCAGAAACTTAAGCCAAGAATATGAAAGACCAAGTCGCCACAATATGAGTGAGGTAATGCTTTCTCCAAGAGTTGCACATCCATTTGGTAAAAAGGCATTAAGGGAATTTTGGGTAAGGCAAGTACCAAGACTGCAAGTTAATGGAGTTGAAAAGGTGAAGAGACCTACTCTTTCAATTTATCCAATAGCAAAAGAAGGTACCAAAGAGATACGATCCATTCGTTTCTCTCGAGTTAAACGTGTATGGGAACCAGGTGGAACATTTTCAAGCCAAGCAGATTGGTCAGAGAGAGTTCACAGTGTTGATAGAGTTATGAAGCTTGGGGATGCATGGCTTAGGGCTCAAGTGTGCTCGGGAATTGATAGAAAAACATATCTTGAGTAACAAACTTATTCTTGTGAGTATATGAAGCAAATTAAGTGGGTCACTGGAAAATGTTTAGAGTGGCAAGAGTTATCTGAAATTCATGGATTGGCTGATGAAATCTCGCTTATAGCGTTTGGAGATTGTCCAACCGAGAATCAATTTAGCAGTTGATACAAGCGCTTTTACACTTCTTGTAAGCAATTACTCAAGCTTGCTCATGTCATTGCAAAACTTAATGATCAATCCAATCTAGGATGTTTAGTAGCAATAGGATTGCAGGAGACTTATGTTAAGTTAGGTGGAATCAAGTGGTTGTGGTAAAGGTTTAACCTTTAAACCCAAGAGAGCATAAAAATCAAGTAGTTGTGCTAAAAGTTAAATCTATCGATGCCACAAGTACCAGGAAAAATCAAGCTATTCATATGTAAAGCAATTTATGGAGCACTACCGGTGAGTGGAATGTTAGCATCAAGACAAATCATTGAAAATCCTAAATATGGGTTCTGCGGGGAATCATAATCAATGCTACACTTGTTTTTCCACTCCCCATTTGCTGAGAAGGTTTGGAGAAGTGTACCTTTCAGAACTCTGTTTGATGGGGATATCCAGACAAGGACTACAAGAAAACACCGGATTTGCGACATACAAAACAGCCGTAAATCCGTCGTAAATCGATGTGCGATGTATTTGCGATGGCGACCAAAATATCGTAAATCGTGAGCCGCAAAGCAAAACTGGTCGCAAATCCGTCGCAACTTTTACGACTGAACGTATCCGTCGTAAATGACCCGCAACTTTATTATGGCCCAAACGAGCCTGAGTCTGAATGATATTATGCAGAGCATCCGTGTCTGGTCCGGAAGAAGAAGAAGCAGTAGAAGTAGCAAAATCAATATCAGATTGCAACGAACCCTCTCCGAAAATGATATACTCATATATTTCGCATATTCAGCATACATTTAGGATAGATTTTCATGCATATTGCATTCATAGTAGGATAGTTTGCATGTTTTATCTCATTTTAGGTCCTAGAACACTTTGCATTAGCATTTGCATGGTTTCTTGCATATTTGCATCATTATCAGGTTGTTTTTAGTGCATGTGAGCTATGGTGGATGCGTGGACATGCTGAGGTTCAAAGGGGAGCTTGTGGGCACTTGGAGAAGTTCGGACAAGCAAACACTCACTGAGATCGAGGAAGAGATCGGGCAAGGCAGGTCAATCTAGACGAGATCGACCAAAAGATCGGGGCACTCATACCGTTTCAAGGGAGAAAAACGAGCCTTAGATCGACCAGTTCAATCGAGCGACTGTACGGACCCAAAGACGTTGCCCTGGAAGAACGGAGGCAAGATCGAGGGTGAGGAACGACCCGAAGATCGAGCAAGGAAGTCGATCTCGGAGTTAGAACAACCCAAAGATCGAGTGAAACGTTTTGTCCTCTTGTGAGGGGACCATTTCCCTTTTGGTATAAAACGTTTTCAGACCTATTTTTGGGACCATCTCCTCTTTTCTTACGTTTTGTTCTTCTTCTTTAAGCTCTCAGCCGCCATTGTTAGTTTTCTTTAAGCTTTTCTTAGTTGTAAAATCTTGATTTTTAATCTTAATCTGAAGTACTTATCTCTAATCTTCTTCTCTAATCGCTTAAGTATGATTAACGTTTCCTCTTGTACGTTTTCTATGTTTTTAATCATGCTTAGTGAGTAGTTTGGTTTAAATTTGAGGCCGAGGGTTTAGGGATGGTATAAAAGCTTAGAACTTTGGGTTTAACATGTTCTTAACTCTTAACTCTTCTTGGTTTAGAGGGATTAATGCCAAAGAGTCTCGATAGAGATCTTTGTGCCCTTAGAGATCTCCTTATCTCAAAAGGACTTAGGGATCTCGTAAGCTGATGCGGTGAGGTTTGTTACTTCAAGTTTTACCCCTAAGATAGCTGCAAGTGCACATCAATCACAATAGTATATTAAGGGATCGAATCAACATAGATTGTTGTTTTGCGAAAGTCTTAGAATTTCTAACTTCTTTAAACCGAAAGGGAAGTTGGGGGATGTTGTGCGTCACGGTTTGCAGTGGTGATATCAAGCAGCAAAAGAGAATTAAACGGTTGTAAATCAATAGGTAAAAGGCGTTGGGTCCAGGGGTTGTTCTCCGGGTATCATGGATCGGATCTAACAAGCAATAGATTATGTTCTAAATGACTTAATGGGTTAGGTTCTTAAGCTGAAACGGTCGAGTATGACTACCCCGCGTTCGCAGATCTAGCCACCTACGTTTGCCTTGTCCCGCGGATATGAGTTATTATCCCACGATGCAAGACAACCGCGCATACATATCATTCACCTATTTGTAAACACTCACGGTGCGGTCCGTCGATATGCCTAAGTGATAGGGCTCAAGTTTTACCCAAATAAAACTACTGCAAGTGCACATCAAATGCAATTGTGGTATAAGGGGTATCGAAATCCCAAGGGAAGTAGATGCTACACTAAAGTTTCTAAATTCAGATTATGCTAGGTCGAATAATATGAAAGTAGACTAAGCAATCTAAACGAATAAGTAAACGAGATTAAAGCGGTGTAAGTTCAGGAGACGAAGACGCTAGGCAAGGGTAATTATCAGGTTAAATCCAAGAATGCAAAATCTAAGTTTATTAGGGATTTATTAAGAACCGTCTAGAACTCGAAACTCTAAGTTAAAACCAATCAACTCTCGTTGCAGAAGTTATCTATGCCTAAATTCCTAAATTCCAAATCTCTTTGCGAATTTAAACAA
>JAHZTW010000006.1:20578818-20633721 GCA_020283515.1 Alliaria petiolata
TGGCAATGTCTCGAGAAGATCATTGAAGCTCTTGTCAGACCACCCATTCTGTGTCTTTAGTCTAAATAGTGACACAATAGCTGATAACTTGCTATGGTTTACACAGCTTGGATATAATGGTGTTTCAGCATCTGCTAGCTTCGCAAGGAACTCATCTTCTTTCTTGTCCTCTACCTCTGCAAACTCTTCATCTAAATACTCAGCAGCTCTATATAACCCAACAATCTCATCATTCCACTGATTTGATTTGCTTTCACCTTCAAACACTGAGTTCAGTTCTCCATGATGGTACCAATCCTTACGCAGCTTGTAAGCCTCATCCATTCCTCTTGTTACTAGATGAGCGACTACATCACTGCTTGAATGACGATCTACATTACGACAGTCTATGCAAGGACATATTATAACATCAATCTCTCCTAACTTCTCAGCCACAGCACGTACAAAATTCCAAGCACCTCTCTCATAAGCAGGATCAGCTCTTCAATGCATAGATAAACCAGAAAAACTCTTAAACTCTACAATCCCCAACTGAAACCTAACCTATATAAGTAAATTCCATACCTGCAAAGATGCACCCATCCCTTGTCCAGCATTATATGTTCTAACCTTAATTAAAACCTTTTAGTACAACAATTCAAACTGAGAAGCATATTATATAAGTTAAATCAGAGTGTCAGACATGATTCAGAGAATAACTCATTTTTAGAACATTTAAACAGCCAATAACATATCAAGTTCTAAATCGTAATTAAACTCTGACACATAAGAATCATGACTAAGTGAGGCTTAAATTGCTTGATAAAAAGTGATTCACTATTAGTTTAAACAGAACATGAATCGTTGAAAAAGCAAAAGAACCGAATACAAATAGAGTTTTCTAGACAAACTAATCTAGAGTAAAGTGTCCAATTTGATGGTTTATCTGCTTTAATTTTACAGATTCAACCAAAATCCAGAATTGTTCCTTCTCTATCTAAGGCAAATCCCACAATCGCAAAGAACAAATGCAACAAATTAGATTAAGAAAGAAAGAACTACCTGCGATTACAACAATGATTCGGACTGAGATGGATAATGGGGCCGTCGACGGATGATGAAATTGGGACCGCCGAAAGGGTTAGTGGCTGCAGCAAGCTCCGACAGTGGTGGCAGTGAGGTTCGTCGGTGGCTAGATCCGATAGTGGCGGCTGCGAGGTTTGTGAAAATCGGGTTTGTCTAGGTCAGAGATATGTTTTCTATTAGTTTTGGTGGAAAGGGGGAAAAACATAATATTGGCGGAAACCACGAAATTTTTACTAAGTGTTGGCGGAGTACTTGGATTTATCTTCCCGCTTACAGATTTTCTATCTTAGCGTTTATTCAACGCTATTATAGTGCAATCAAAATCCCAAAATCATATTTGATAGCAGTTGTAAATTCCGTGCTATCGTAAAGTGCTATAAATGCCCATATTTTTTGTAGTGTTTTGTCAATCTTGATTAGTAGTTAAAGCGTTATTAGTACTTGATTAGTAGTAATTAAGGCTTAGCTTCATATTATTGAACTTGTAGTGTCCCTCTTAGGTTGTGGTTGCTTTTTTAATTGTTGCTTGTCACCTTAAACCTTTTAATTTAGCTTAGCTTAAACAAAATTCTGTATTCTTAGTGAATCAAATTCCCAAGATGGATTGATACCTCAATATATTGCAATGATATGAGCAATTGAGAAATTGCTAGCAAGACTAAAAATACTTGTTTCAATTTGGCGTCGTTGCCATATTGGGATGGATTGATCATTAAGATTTGAGTTTAGTTTGAGACTAAGTATTCCTTTTGTGTTTATTGACCATCTCATTTTCTAGATTTCAGTTTACCCTTGAATGCATTTGAGATCACAAGGAGACAACAACTTCCAAGGTTTTCAAGAGATTGATCAGTTGGAGAGGGTTGCGAGGATTGCAAGAAGGGAAGCTGCAAGGTTAGATAGGTTGAGAATGGAAGAACAAGCTGCTGTTCCTCCACCGATGGTGCATGCAAACCAAGCTCATAATGGAAATGAGCAAGCTCCAAGGGGCAATGGAAACCCCTTGCATGCGCCTAGACAAGGAAGAACCATTGGGGCTGGTGATGCTCCAAATATTCATCAAAATAGATATGGTATCCAACCTCCACCGGTTCACAACAACACCTTTGAAGTAAAGCCAGCCTTCATCTCCATGGTTCAACAAGACAAGTTCCATGGATTACCTATGGAGGATCCACTTGATCACTTGGATAACTTTGATAGAGTTTGTGGGTTGTTCAAGATGAATGGTGTGAGTGAGGATGCTTTCAAGCTACGACTCTTTCCCTTCTCTCTTGGGGATAGAGCAAGGCAATGGGAGAAAAACTTTCCTCAAGGTACCATCACCTCTTGGGATGAATGCAAGAAAGCTTTCCTATCTAAGTTCTTCTCCAACTCAAGGACGGCCAAGTTGAGGAATGAGATCTCTAGCTTCACTCAAAAGAACAATGAGTCTTTTAATGAAGCATGGGATAGGTTCAAGGGCTACACAATGCAATGCCCTCATCATGGCTTCACACAAGAGTCTCTACTAAGCACTCTCTATAGAGGAGTTCTCCGAAAGATTCGAATGCTTCTTTGATACCGCAAGTAATGGGAACTTCTTAGGCAAAGAAGTAGAAGATGGTTTGGAACTTGTAGAGAATCTTGCCTTGAGTGATGGTAATTACAATGAAGACTATGATAGAGCTCCAAGGGGAGGTGAATATGAATCTCACAAGAAAGAAATGAAGTCTCTACATGACAAGATGGACATGCTCAAATCAATGATTCCATCCCTAGGTTTCGTTTTTAGTATTTTGTCAATCTTGATTAGTAGTTAATTGCGTCATTAGTACTTGATTAGTACTAATTAAGGCTTAGCTTCATATTATTGAACTTGTAGTGTCCCTCTTAGGTTGTGGTTGCTTTTTTAATTGTTGCGTGTCACCTTAAACCTTTTAATTTAGCTTAGCTTAAACAAAATTATGTATTCTTAGTGAATCAAATTCCCAAGATGGATTGATACCTCAAATATTGCAATGATATGAGCAATTGAGAAATTGCTAGCAAGACTAAAAATACTTGTTTCACTCTTCCATCGTTATTAATTTTCTCTTTCAGACGCTCAATGTCCTCTACCACGTGATCCCACTATTTTCGAATATGATATCCCTTTTTCTACACATAAATTGTCCGAATATGTTAGGCGAATTCGACAAAATCAAACTCAGAATTGTTCATACTTGTACCTAGTTGCATTAGGTAGTACGAATTGGGAAAATCAAACCCATAATTGTTCAAACTCACCTCACGAAGCCGACAGGTGTAGTATCTCCTCCCATGATCATTTTTGGTAAAAGACGTCTCCATAAAAACCTCTCCACCGCAGTAGCATTTTTCTGCATTTCATATTCAGAATCTGCTATCAGGAATGGATCGAGAGTTGGTTCGGACGAGGAATCACTGTCACAGTCGCTGAATCTCACCATTATCTGTACCATGACACCATAACATCAACGATTGAAATTCAAATTATAAACCTTACGTGAACGTCTGAAATTGAAAAAAAATACAAATATGAATCGAAGCAAAGGAATCGAAGCTTACAAGTTGATTGAAATTGGAACTCAAACTTGAAGCTTTATGGGAACGGATCAAAGATCTCTCTCTCTCTCTCTCTCTCTCTCTCTCTCTCTCTCTCTCTCTCTCTCTCTCATTGAAATTGAAATTGAGTAAAGTGAAAATGAAAATTAGGGTTTGGGGAAATTGGGGAAATTGAATAATTAAACGGACCCGCCGGCAGAAAACCTTATAATTTATCAAATTTTACAAAAAAGAATTGTACTTAGTTGTCCCCAAGCTATCAGTTGAACAAAATTTCTAATAGTTATACTTTTGCATTTTTTTCGTGTATTTCTAGTTGACCCTTCCCATAAAATATTATGGTGTAGTTGAACAAATGATTTTTGACTTTTAAAAATCATTAACAACGTTAGTATACTACAAAGTGTGAAGAATCTAATTTTTGGCATTTTTTGTTTCATATGGGGCTTAACATATCTATTCATTCCTTATATTCTTAGGGGTGATTGCTTGGGTTCTTAATTTGTTTATTAGTTGGGCGAATTAGAGAAAATCATTCCATATAGAAATTGTTCTTAGTTGTACCACGTTGCACTAGTTGGGCGAATTAGAGAAAATCATTCCATATAAACATTGTTCTTAGTTAAACCAATTGCACTAGTTGGACAAATTAGAGAAAATCATTCTATAGACATTGTTCTTAGTTGTACCCAGTTGCAGCTAGTTGGGCAAATTCGAGAAAATTAAAACCATAAGTGTTCTTAGTTGTACCCAGTTGCACCTAGTTAGGCGAATTCGGGAAAATCAAACCCAGAATTGTTCTTAGTTGTACCCAGTTGCACCTAGGTGGACGAATTCGACAAAACAAACCCCTGAATTGTTCATACTTGTACCTACTTTAACCTGCTCATACAAATTCGCCAAACTCAAACACATAAATTGTTCATAGTTGTACATTGTTTACCATGGTTGTACATAAATAAGAAATATAAAACACACACAAATCAAACGGCGCTGCCACTTTGGGTTTGGAACCACTCAGCTAACCTGTTCCTCCTCTTTCGGCGACGTTCTCCGGTGGATGAAAAATGGTTTCCTTGATTTAGTCCTAGCTTTTTGGTGTAATCGGGCGGTAAGGCGAACAAATGTATTATATCCTCAGGAATACTCCAACTAGACTCCTTCGGCACTGGATAAATCATCATGTAGTATGCACTTACCCACGTCTCAATCGAGTAATATCTGGAACACAAGTCATATACACTAATAGTCGCTGTTCTCCCTCCCTTCTTCGTCAGTGTTGTGGCTGTGGCTATTAAATGAACACTAGGATACTTGTATATGTCCAACCATTTGCAAGAGCAAGTTTTGCTCAACAAATCCACCAAGTAAGCCTTACCATCCAGTCCAACCACACTGTATTCAGGATGGAAGCTGTTTATCTCAGTCACAACTAAACAAGCATTAATTGGACACCGTTTGTGCAATTTCTTGTCCACAAAAGGCTTTACATACTTTGTGATCAGCATACCAGCATATGCTTTCCTATGCTTGTTAAACCAATAAGTAATTTTCTTAACAATCGCATCAATCATTGGTAACAAAGAGTACTTCCTTGCTTTCTTAACACATTGATCAGAGATTCACAAGAATTGATGGTGTCTAAGTTGTACTTTTTTTCTTTACAGTAGCATCTTGCCCACTTTTCAACCTCTACAGTCTCATCCAAATACTCACCGGCTGTAGGAAACCTCTTCTTAAAATCATCATACTCCCTCTCAAACTCACTCACAGTATAAATATGAGCGCATTGGATAAATTTTGCTGCAACTAGATCTTTGTTGACCTTATGCTGAACTTTATCTCTCACGTTTTGAGACAAATGCCATATACAATAGCCATGCTGAGAGAGAGGATACACTATACGCACTACATGTATTATGCTCTTATGTATGTCACTCATAAAAATCAACTCAAGATCATCTGGTATAACGGTTTTCAGCATTGTGAAAAAACACTTCCAACTATCGGGTTTCTCACTATCGATTACACCAAACACAATGGGGTAATGGTGATGATCAGGATCCTAAGCTGTGACGAAAAAAAGCTCCCCATATACAGTCTTAAGAAAGGGTGCATCCACGATTATCATTTTTCTCATTGCTTGAAACCCTTCAGTGCAAGCGCCCAAAGCAATGAATAGGTACTGGAACTTTTTCTCTGCATCTAATTTCACACTTGTTACTGTTCCAAGATTTCTCTTTTCCAACATGTACAAATAAGAATACAAAATCTGATACCTTTTTCAGGACTGCCCTGCACATCACTAACAGCTAGTTTTTTTCTCTCACAAGGCTGTAGAGTAGAACAAAGTCACGCCAACTCTACCTTGAACAATATTGACGATATTTTTAGAAGTTGGGGTGTCGAATTGACCTGTATAGTCCTCATGCAAAACAGATACTACTAAACGTGGGGTGCCTCTCCTTCTACTAGTGCTTGTACTAGCAACAGTCCGAGAGTATGTATGCATCTTTTTGTATAATGTAACACTGAAATAATTTGATTTATTAATCTTTGCAGCTCGTATATACCATTGACAGCCTTGATTCGATTGGCGGCATTTTAGAATAAATCGCCCTCTATCCGACTTATAAGTATGAACCCCATAACAGTTTTTATGTGAAGCTTTGGTCTATTAAGTCTTGCAGTGCCTCTTTAGAACAAAATTATTGACCTATTTCAAGACATGTACCATCTTCCCATTCTTCAACCTAATGACTTTCTTCATCAGCTCGTGGAAGCTCAACATATTCATGCATACTATCCAAACCGTTATCCATATGGTTATCCACAGCCGCAAATTCGGCTCCATTCTCACCATCAATCTCCATCGGGAGCTCTTCAATAATCGGCTTTGTACGTTGTGTTATTGCGTCCGCTTTGTAAATAGTATGGATACCAGCATTAACTACATCATCAGCAGCAGCTCTGCCTTTTGAAACCCCCCTCCTCATAATTCACACCAAATGAACTCTCTAGCGGCGCTCTTGAAAGTTGCTCGCTCCTCTGATTTATTTTCAAATCTTTGATTACCTCCACATGCAAAACAGACCTAAGTCCCTTTTCATCAAATGTCGTTAGATAAACATATACGTCATCATCATCACCAATACGCCACTCTATCTCGGGATCATTTACCAACAGAATGTAACTCAATTTCAGCTGCAAACTAGCTCCATCTATCACAATCTTCCTGCATATCTTATCAACTAACGCCGAGTAAGTTATGTCCTCCAAGCATGAGGTCTTAAACGGTATAGCATACGTGGAATTTTTTATAACCCATTTCAACTTTTCTCCGTTTCGTGAATAGTACCCTCCATAATCAAAATGTATGTTTATGTGTTTCATGCTCATTGTCTACTGAAAACAGATTAAAAATACTCAATCAGCGCAATTACACAACATAATGTATCACAATTGTCTCGTTTGTACCAGTTGACCTCAATATATCAGTTACACAAGTTGTACCACTTCTCAGTTGTACGATTTGTACCAGTTTTCATATATCTATCAGTTGTACGATTTGTACCAGTTGACCTCTACCTCCTGGTTGTACCTTTTGTACCAGTTGTCCAATATACCCAGATTTGATGAACTCTCTCGGTTTATAATCTACCTAAGAATCACTAAGATTCACCACCCACATTCGTCAAATTACAGAACCCAATGCATAATCTATGCAGATCAATGTGCATACCCAATGAAGCAATTTTCAAATCCAAATCTTTAATTTTTATAAATCCCACTCACCTTAAACTTTGACAGTGGCGGCGAATCCGTTTGCAGAAAAAGAAGAAAGAGAGGAGAAGGAGACGAAAACTGGGTTGGCGATGACCTAAGAAGAAGATGTGGACGGCGGCCCATCGACGAAAGGAGGAGGTCGCGATGGAGGTGGATGGCGGGTCGCGTCGCGTTTCAATTCGAGAACGTATTTTGTTTTTTTTTCTTTTCATTTTTTTATTTATTTATCAATTGGTAAATCAAATTTTTACTTTACCCATCTCTTTAACTTTTAACTTAGTTACTTTTAGTAAGGTTGTTTTTGTAATTTCAATTCTCTTTTTAATTAGTAGATGGCATTATATCATGACATGGCACATGAGACTTTTTTTACCAAAAAGTGGCAAATCAGCTCTCGACCCCTCGCTATCCCAACCCGAACCAAAATTGATCCTGCCTGAAAGTGGCATCATTGATCAGAGCCAAAATCGATCCGATTCAAAGTTTTACAGACTGATCTAACCCATAATTAATCATATAATGGATTATTGTCAAAATGAATAACTAGACGAGCTATTATATCGATGGAGCGTGTAAAAAAAAGTTATCCATCGTATTTTGAGATGAGATTTAAGTATTATATAAGAGACATGAATTCACTAGCAATTGATTTTGAGTTATAAACCCATTAAACTTTAACTTTGTATCAGATCTCAAACACACGCTATCCTCCTGAATCACCGACTCAAAATTTGTGATATTGATCCTACTTGATATTGGTCTGACGCAAAATTACTACGGCTCAAAATCATTGTCTCGGAAAAATATGTGAAAAATATTCGTATCAAAAATGATATAGGACCTTAAACTATATACCAAAAACATTGGTAAATTATTCATTATCAATTATTTTAAATTAGAAATTAATAAAACTTAACAAAACGTTTGATAACATAGCATACAAATTAAGATTTTTAAAAATCCATGTTCATTTTTTTAATATTATAGGTAAGAAATATTTTATTTAATGATAATTTTTTTATAGAAAGTTGTTTTCTTTTCTCCTATTAGGCGGAAGATTTGAGCAACATTCAAGACTCTTGAATCATCCGACTCAAAATTTGTGAGATTGATCTTACTTGATATTGGTTTGACGCAAAATTACTTCGGTTTATAAACCCGAAATTAATGTATACACTAATGGATAAAAAAATTATCATCTCGGAAAAATATTCGTATCAAAAATGAAATGGGACCTTGAACTATATACCAAAAACATTGGTAAATTTATTCATTGTCAATTAATTTTAAATTAGAAATTCCTAAAACTTAACACAACGTTTGCTAACATAGCATACAAATTTAAAAATTTAAAAATCCATGTTCATTTTTTTAAAAAAATATTATGGGTACGAAATTTTTTATTTAATGATAAATTTTTACATATGGTTATGTTTTTTTTTTTTGAACAGGTTATATATATGTATATGTTGCATATTTTTTTATAGCAAGCTGTTCTCTTTTCTCCTACTAGGCGGAAGCTTTGAGCAACAACATTCTAGACTCTTGAGTTCAACCTACCCATTCATATATACTTTGAAAACTACACACAAATGAAAGACGAAGACAAAAAAATAAGATAGAGAAAAATAATAATAATAAGAAAGGACCGAAAATGACACGAAACAAAATTGTCGTGTAGTAGGCCCGTTCATATGTAACTGTGATAATTCGACCAATCAAATATTCAATTGCGCCTAAGTTATGTCTTTATCTTTCTTTTTCTTTTGCACAACAAAAAAAAAATTATTTTTCTTATTTTCCAAACTTAGAAAAAGCATATAATAATGCTGCACACGAATTAAAAAAACTTCTGTCATGCATACGTGACGTTGCCCTTTACAAATTTTACAAACCACTAAATTTGGACCCGCTTTGTTGTGGTACATATTTTAGAGGTCAATTTTTTTTGCTAATGGCGAACTCACACACGTGATAATTTTGGAACATTGATGTGGAATATTTCAATAAATTCCAAACGACCGATTTATAAATTCCAAATAAGTCGGTAAAAAGATCATATGAATTGATTGAAAATAAAAAAATGTCGGAAAACAAAAGGTGAAAATCCTTTAGAACAAAAAAAAAAAAGATGTGAAAATGTATATGAGTTACTTGTGCTAACAAAGTTGGTTTATCGCGTATTTTGTCAATCTCTATGATTCGTGTTATGAATAAGTTTCATTAAAAACCACAAAAAAAAATTGAAAAAAAATTACAGTTTTTTCGTGCTTTTTTGTGCTTTTTTCGTGACTATTTTGTGGCTATATGAATAAATTTTAAAATGTCATGAGATAAAACTGGGCGAGTGTTATAGGATATAATTTTTAATTTAAAATGTGATATTGGCAAAACTTTCTTTAATATTTACTAGTGTTTGTTTTATGTTTGTGTTTTCAATAACAATGCACCCTGGCAGACTTGTCCTACGTTATAACGACCTTCTACTTTTTGTTGATCTTATATCTTTTTAGCGCGTAAAAGCAAGATGAATAACTTAACAGTACTTATTTCCACCCTTAATACACACTTCCATTCAAATGATTACATCGCCAAGAAAGAAGAAGAAACATGACTTATTCATAACATAAAAAGTGGTACGATCGGGGAAAATTGAATGCAACATAGCTTAGGAAGAAATATGAAAATCTTATGGTAGCTTACATAACACCTTTAGTGGAATAGATTACTAATTTGAGGTTCTATTTGGAGGTTTTTTAAAAAAAAATTTGCATATGTTATAAGAAGAGATATTGAAGGATCTGATCGGACATACTAACTAATTTCTTCGTTTTTATTTCACTTGGAAAAAATCATGCTTGCTTGTTGAAAGATATCCTTAGAACATCAATAATGGAGAGACAATTGTCCCATTATTTTATCATTAAATTTTTTTTTTATAAACCGATTTTCAAAGGAAAAAAAAACAATTATCCAACTGCGTGACGACACGTGTCGAAAGAGATGGAAGAACCGACTCTTAGATCTCTTGGGGAAGAGGCGCCTCTCTTCTTTCTCTGCCACATCATTTTTTTATTTTTTTTCTTTTCCTTTTAAGTCTAGAACCTCTCATAGTCTTTGCAATACATATGCTCTTAGATTTGCCCTGGTTTCTTTGCAATTTTCCACCTTTGAGAGCCTTCTACTTCAACTATAGATTCCTTATCAAAGATCAAGACTTTGTGCGAGATTTCTGATGGGGGTATGCAAAATAAATCCGATCCAAAATATAGGATATCCGGGAGCTTAGTAAGGGCGCATCTGAGGCATCTCGCGTAGTAAGGGAGGCATCTGGTACATCTAGTACAGTAAGGATGCTGTTGTGAATATGTTAAATCAAACAAGAACAACAATAACCTTAGAAAGAAATTTTTTTTAGTCAAACACCCATTTTAGCTTAGGAAGAAATATGAAATCTTATGGTAGCTTACATAACATCTTTAGTGGAATAGTTTACTAATTTGAGGTTCTATTTGGAGGATTTTTATTAAAAAAAATTGCATATGTTTTTTTTTTTTTTTTAAAGGAAAATTTGCATATGGTGTAACAAGAGATTATGGAGAGAAAGGTCGATATATGTTTATGAATGAAGAAAAAAAACAAAGTGAAAAGAGAGGAGAAAACAAAAATCTAATTTTCTTTTCCAAGAAAATCTTACTAGTAATTCCAGAACAACTTTTCTTGGAAAAGTGGGTCCAACAGTACTGAATCATCTCCATACGTAAAATCTTCTTCGGTAGCATCTAACCATGGGGGCATCCATACCAACCCTTCCAACGAGTCAAACAACGCGAAATCATTCTTTAACTCGTTGTCCAGAGCCGGCAACTCCACGATTTCTCCTAGCTCCTCTGAGAGCGTAGAGGACGAGGACGAGGACGACGCCTTTTCGCTCGTCTCAGTCTCACACCTAGTTTCGGCCGTTTCATCCTGGGGATGGAACGACGGCGTTTTGAAATTCATAAATGCGGCTTTGGTAGCTGCGGCCTGTATGTCGCTCGGGCTGAGCGAGACAGGTCGTGGCAGAGAATCCGAGAGCTCAGGGAAGTTAAGGATTGCTGAGCTTCCTTTGATGCTCAATGCGGCGACATCGTGGGCACGTGCTGCCATCTCTGCCTTGGGGAAAGTCCCGAGCCAGATTCTTGATTTCTTACGAGGTTCCCGAATCTCCGAGACCCATTTCCCCCAGCTCCTCATACGCGCCCCACGATACACCACTTTGGAGATGATCTCCTTTCTCTTCTTGGCAGAGGAACATTTCGTATCCGAACCATGAGACTTCACCATTCTTCCCTCTCTCTCTCTTTCCTTTTCTTTCATGTCAAAATGTTGGACGAGTTGTGTTCTTTCTACAATAAGAATTAGTGGTTAGGAAAAAAGGATCGATTGAGACAATTTTGGGTGTCGGTGTAGTGAAAGAAAGTTAATTGAATTGTTATAGGAACGACTCATTTTTGCCATGTTTAATTCTTTCCAATTACTGCTATATAGAGTTAGTGCGTGTGTGTGGGCTCGCACAAGAAAGGTAATGTGGGGTATTATTGCTTATGAACCTTAATGTTTGTGATTATATGAACCTTAACATCTGTGTAAAACCCAAAAAAACAAAAACAAAAAAACTTAACATCGGTGTGTAAAGTTGATCGTACTAAAAATAGGGGCACTAATAGTTATCTTATCAGTTGTGTACGATCAAAACTAGGATATAGTTGACAGTACCAAAATAGAAACCTACAATTTTAGCTAGCCCTGAAAATTTCGGGAATCGGAACGGGAATTTACGGGTACAGTACAGGAACGGGAACATTAGGAATTGAAAAACAATTCCTAAAAAGAAATACATAAGAATAAGACGGGAATGGAACGGAAACGGGATGGGTTCGAGAAATTCCCTTACGTTAAATATTTTCCCAAACGGGTAATTATTTTGGATAATCCGGGAAATTTCGAAAAATTTCTGAAAAATTCAAGAAAATTCGGAAAAAATTCGGGAAATTTCGAAAAATTTGGGAAAATTCGAGAAAATTTAAAAATTCGGGAAGTTCGGGTATCCGATCTCATTCCCGTTCCCTTCACATACCCTTCCCGTACCCGTTTGAAAAAAATAAATGGTCCCGAACGGGAATTTTTTTGAACGGGTACGGGAACGGGAACAGGACAAAAAATTCGGAACGGATACAGGTGGAAACCGGGAACCCGTCCCGAAATTTGCAGGGCAAATTTTAGCTACAAATTTACTGTCGCTAACTCAAAATCTATCTTTTTTTTCTTTCGCATTAATTTTTGAGAAATTGACTCAAACAGCCCCATTTTAAGTTTTCAATTCAATAATAGACCTAAATTTTTTGTTAATCACTTTTAGCATTATTAGGAAGGTGTTAAACACATTTTAGAAAGGCTGTCATAACTCAATTTAGGAAGCTGTTAGACATATTTAGTAAGGTTTTCCTAAATGTAATGAAAATTTAGGAAAATGTAAGAAATACATTAGACACATTTAAGAAGGCTTTCCTAACTTTAATGAATACTATTTATGAACAAACGAGTTTTTAGGATTATTTTTTAAAATAAACTTCATTTTGTGCTCTTTAAGAAAATTGCTCTTAATTTTTTACAATCCGTTTTAATCCGTCACTAATCTATAGCAATGAAAAACTCTGTTGTTAATTTTTTTCTTTTTTTTATAGTTAGGAGTTCTGGACAACGATTCGTACATCCACCCATGCTCGGAACCATAATATATAATGTGGATCCGTCTCAAGAATCAATTGATCCTACGACTACTTCTAGACTTTTGCCTTTGATGGTTTTCTAGTCGAACATGGTAATTTATTTTTGTAATGCTATCCCTATATATATAAATGAGCAATCGTTTGGTCAAATATACAGAAAAAAACTCAGACATTCTCTTTAAAGTACCATATCATTAATCTCCACTTGTTTCTCGTTTCACTGTAACTAGTCCCTACTCGTGTCCTTAATTTCTATTGTATTTGTCGCCTTTTCTACCCACAAAAAGTGGTTGGCTTTGCTAAAAGCACACACGACGTGGAGTTACAAGGATGCACCATCTTGCTTTACTACCTCAGCTAGAACAATATTTTTAGAGATAATTACTTTTTAGAGATAATTACTTGTTCTCTGGTTGTTATATACTACAACTACCAAAATTTGTAAATATGAATAAATTATAGGACTGAGTTTTCCTTGTGCGAAACAAAAAATTGAATGGGTTTTAAGCAAATATCCGGTAATTTATCTCAAGGAACAAGATGGACGAATTTAGTTAGAATTCGGGATGAAAATGGGGTAAATGAATTTTTAGTATTTGAGCTAAAACTTTACAAGAATAAAAACATAGAATTTTAAGTAGAAAAGTAGTGTGGAGTCGATTGTAGTGAAAGAGTTATCCTTACTGTCTCTGCTTGTTTCTATAACTCGAAACTGTGTTTAACGTTTTCATTTATTACGCCTGATTTGATATTAACTGCATTTACTCCGTGGATTTGATCGTTTTTAGTTAAAGCTTTGAATTAATCTTTTGAATAACTCTTCAGTTTGTCCTCGGAGTGAATCCGAGTTTGACCACTTAATTTTGACTTTAGTTGTTCACTCGAGTCTGTGGTACTTCGATTTGTGCCTTTCATTTTGATAATTCTCTTTACTTTGCTCTTTCATTCTTCTTCTTCTTCTTTTTCAACGATTCTTCTTCTTCTTTTTCTTCTATTCAACAATTCTTTTTCTTCCCAAATTTTAAATTAACAAAAAAAATTGGTTAATTTAGACAAAATTTAAAACTCCCGAATAAACGATTACCAAATTGAACCGTAGTTTTTCCGGTTAAGTTAGGTCGAATTTTTAAAATCCAAAAACACCAAAAAACCGACCTGTTAAGTTCAGTTAACTTGAAATCCCAGGCCTAATTGTGACTGTGTATTGAGAATACGTTTTCGTATCGCTTTTTTGTAGAAAGCTCGGCCCATTTCCTGCAGGATCGGTAGGCCCATCCACCTCACTTGTCTGCTTGTGAGGTTGAGGATTTGACTGTTATGATTAGTCCTGGGCATAAAAACCGATACCGAAGAACCGAACCGGGTCCGACCCGATAAAAGCGGTATCGGATCCAGCCAAATATCCGATTGGGCTTAGACCTCAGGGTAAAATGGACTTCGGTCCGGGTTCGGATTATAACTTATATCCATTGGGCCCCCGTTATAGATCCGACCCATTAAGCACCTTATACCCTACGAATACTTAACTTTCCTTTTGTTCCCAATACAGAACCGAGCTTCGAGCTTTGCTTTTCAAGTTCGTCTCCTAGACTCCTACACCAGCAACTGAGCAAGCATGCTTTGTCGACTGCTACCTTTTCTCCATTCCGAGAAGAGAATCATTATATAAAGCCCCTTATTCTCCATGGAAAGAACCATAATTTTCAATCCCCCATCGTCTCCTCCGTCAATACTCTCTGCAATTCAATCACAGGTTCGTCCCTAATCTTTCTAAATTATGTAATTCGATTATGTGTTAGGTTGTTCTTAACTTGTTATAGTTTAATACGATCATTTGGTAGCTTTTAGTTGACAATTGATAGTTGAATTCGATTCTTTGCGTTCATGTATTCATGTGAAATGTGAAGTTTCTTATACGATTGTTAGTTTGTTACTTTGTTACATAAAATCTATTTGCTTGATCGATCATGGTAACTGTTAAGTTAGGTGTTGTTTATCTTAATTTTAAATCTACCTCTTTGAACAAGACTATGAGATTGATTGAATATGTTAAGGTCATTTTAAGTCTTCTTCTATTTAGTATGATCTTATTTGTGTTATGATCTTTGATGGTCTTTTGTTTTATCCTTTATTTGCCTATATATGTTCTTCTCTTAGATACTGATTTGTTTCTTTTATGTTTGTGTTCAGATGGGTTCTTCATCAGTTCCAAATGAACACGAGTTCGAAGAAGAGATGACTCCGGATGTAGAGCATGAAGTTGAAAGTCCAGAACAGCAAGCCGTTGAAAGTCCTGATAGTGTGGGAAAGAGGAAGGACTGCCCAGAATCAAGTGCAGCTAATTCAAAGCCATCTAAAGAGCTCAAAGTCATCCTTCCAAGATCTCTCGTGTGGGAACACTTCACGAGGACTAAAGAAGACAGAAACAAGTGCGTCTGCCACTACTGCAAGAAGCTTTTCTGCTGCAACTCTAAGTCAGGGACGTCTAATTTGTCGAAGCATATGGCTGCCTGCAAACAGTACCAAGCCTGGAAGGAAAACAAGTCTCAGCAAGTGATAAAAGACAATGGAACAATGCAAGTTGCGAAGATCAGTGAGTATGTGTTCAGAGAGGCAACAAATGAGATGCTCGTATTAGGGGAGTTGCCACTGTCCTTTGTCGAAAGTGTTGCGTGGAGACACTTCTCCTCTCGTGCCAATCTCTACCGGCCTCACTCAAGGAGAACAGCAAGCAGAGACATAGTTCAAATGTATGTGAAGAAGAAAGCTTTACTGAAGAACTGGATTAATTCAAACAAACAAAGGGTGTCTCTTACTACAGACATATGGGTTGCTCCAAATACAGGTTTGTTTTGTGTTTCTATCTTATTTGATTCTTTATAAGCACAATTTAATTTTAAATATGTCATTATAGTCTCATATCTGATTATTATTTGATATTTATCTTATATAAATACAGGTGCAAGCTACATGGTGATCACAGCTCACTTCATCGATGCATTTTGGCTTCTGAAGAAACTGATCATCGGCTTCAAGTATGTCTCGGATCACAAAGCATCAACAATTGCAAGTACTCTTCTAGATTGTCTGGCTGAATGGGGGATTCAGAAGGTGTTTTGTGTCACTGTCGACAATGCAACAGCCAACACTTTGGCTCTGACGAGGTTTCAACGAGAGTTCAGCTTTGTCAACAATGAAGCGTTTGTGCTAGATGGAGACTATATGCATGTCAGATGCAGTGCTCACATCATCAACTTGATCGTGAGGGACGGGTTGCATGAGTTAGGAAAGAATGTGGAGGCCATACGCAATGGTGTATCATACGTTAGGTCCTCTCATGTTAGGCAAAAGTCCTTTGAGCTGAGGGTTGATTCAGGGAAGCTGAAAAGAGGAAGCCTCACATTGGATGTCAAAACCAGATGGAATTCAACATACACAATGTTGACAAATGCCCTGAAGTACAGAGTTGCTTTTGACAAGATGCTAGCAGAAGATAGGCTCTACCACGTCTACTTTCTAGAAGAAGATAATGGGATCAAACGTGTTGGACCTCCTGAAGCAGCTGACTGGAATGCAATCGAGAGGTTGGTGAAGTTTCTGGTGATTTTCTACAACTCCACTTTGGTTGTTTCTGCTTCCACCAGCTTGAATGCGCATAAGTGTTATGGGGAGATTGTTACAATAGAGAGGAACCTTTCGTTTCTGAGTAATAACAGAGATGAGGAATTGAAGAACCGAGCTGATGAAATGTTGAAGAAGTTTGTGAAGTATTGGGACGGAATGAAGAATATCAACAAGATGCTGATCATTGCGACTGTGTTTGATCCAACAAAGAAGTTGAAGTTTGCCAAGATGTGTTTTGATAAGCTGTACGGTGAAGATACTGTTGACTCCAAGGCTATGTGTGACTCAGTTTTCTATGTCCTCGAAGCAATGTTTAAGGAGTATGATGCTCGTTACAGCCACACAAATGGTGCATCTTCTCAGACTCAGTCTAATCAAAATTCCACCCACAGTAGCCAACAAGATCAATCAGCTGAGAAGATGGATTTGGTTGATGATTTGGGATATGAGCGAATGGACATGGCGTATAAAGAGATGGTTGCTGATAAAGCAGATGAAGTGGTAAGGAGTGAGTTACAAATGTATCTTTCAGATGCTATTGAGAATCCAAAGCTTATTAGGGGTTCAGAGTTTGATGTGCTGTCTTGGTGGAGAGTGAATTGTTTCAAGTACCCTGTCTTGGCTGAGATGGCTAAAGATGTACTTGCTATGCAAGTTTCATCTGTTGCATCCGAGAGTGCTTTTAGCAACAGTGGTCGGATTCTAGATCCTCATAGGTCCTGCCTGACGCATTACATGATTGAGGTCCTCATGTGTTTTGAGCAATGGATGAGGCAAGATATTAAGAGTGGTGACCCGACAGTGATGATCACAAGTGCTCAACTGCTCGCGGAAAGATAATCTTTATCAACTTTTGATATTCATAAAGACTAAAAGGAATGACTGAACGGAGAGAGCAACTCATTCATAGATTGACCTATTTTTATAGGACTGATTGTTCGAGTAGGAAGATTTTCATAATACTTTGTTTATAATTCTGTTTATAACATAACTTTTAAAACTGTTTTGCAGAGTTTGGTATTGAAGATGAAAATAATCCTTCGCCTTAGGCTAAGGCCCTTAGTTATTCTCGTATTGGTCTTCTTGTGTGGTGTTTTTTTAAGGCAATTTGCAGCAATAGTAAAGGTAAATTGAAACTTCATAGTTCATATGTCTTTACGTTTTTAAGTTTATCACTTTCTATGTGTTTACTTTGCTGAATGATTCAATGTATTATTTGTTTCACAGTGACATGGAGTAGCAGTGACCTTTTTCATCTTTTTTCATCGTGATGCTTCTTCTTTGTTCCTAATTTTCATCGGCTATGTTAGTTATTAAGCTCAATTGAACTTGTTCAATCATTTGTTATGTTTTTCTGAGTTGTTAAACCTTGTATTGGTTGTGAGATTGTTAAACTTTTGTTATGGTTTTAATCTATGGTTGGATTATTTATTTCTTAAGTTCTAGGTTTATAATTTTAATCGGTTATTTCGGGTACAAATCGGTTATTCTGTTAGTTTGGTTACTGAAAAAAATCGAACCGATCATAACCCGAAAAAATCCGGTGTCAATCGGATTTTGTATTAGAGTAGCAAACCGACCCGAACCCGGCCAATTACTAACCGAACCGATCCGAATTTTTTGTAAACTACCGATTGGGATCTATTAGCCTTCTACCGAATTATGCGAACCCGATTGAACCCGACCCAAAACCCGATTGGGTACCCGATTGCCCAGGGCTAGTTATGATCTCTTATCAAGTAACAAACAAATTCTGGAATAAACGATTACCACCAACCTGAACCGTATGTTAATTTAGGTAGAATTTTGAATAACCAAAATAACCAAAAAATCGACCGGTTAAGTTTGGTTAACTCGAAATCCCAGGCTTAATTTTTACTGTGAACTGTGATATCTTAACTCTTAAGTAACGAACGAATTATTCGCACAAACAAAACAAAAACAAAAAAAGTAACGAACGAATTCTTACTTCGATAAGGATTCTGAAACAAATTGCAATTGTACACAACTTGAGACATCACAGTTTTAGCAAATAATCAAGAATCAAGATTGCACTAATTCAAGAATCAAGAATCAAGAATCATCATTTCGCAAATTTTAACTCTACTCTTTCTTCCACCCAAAAAGAAAACTTTACTCTCTTTTCTTAACTCCGAACTTTAGACACCATTGGCAAGAATCCCATCGCTTCTTTCAAATTGTGAACAGTGACTTCTCCTATCTCCGTGGCTCTGTCCGCACCTTCTGACAATACTTTGTCCAAATACGCCGGCTCCGCTGTTATCTCCTGATAACGGACCTGCAAACGAAAACGTATACCAAACCAAAATAACACACATTACTCGAATAAAATGCCTATCTAACCGCGCAAAATAAACGCCTCGGTTTTTCATTTTATGATATGATGAGATGAAATGGTACAAACTTGAAGGAATGTATTGGATTGAGTTATAAAGTTTTTGACTTCACAGACCTGGATTGGACTCAGATGCTCGATCACAGCATCCGCAAGGACGGGCTTAAACGTGCCCCAGCTCATATCTTTGCATTCCTCCATCACTTCCTGAAAACCGATTCGAAATATGTTCACCGGATTAATAGGTTATATCACTTCTTGCCTTGTTTTTTACACCTTAAGTGAATTATTATGACCAAAAGAGTAAGTAAGCATCTATGTGAACCAAATCTTTAAAGAGTCAAAACCAATTACTTCTTTCTTCATACCTCTTTTGTCTTACCTGTAACAATCTGATATACGGAGAGGAGATTGTTGCATTCAGGTCTCTCGGCATTGTCAAATTCAAGGCTGTTGGAACAATAAGAAGCAGAGAATTTTTCAGTATAGATATCTCAAATTTTAACGCTAAAAGTAAGAGAACAAACTTGTGCACTCACCCTACAAATGAGTCTGTCTTGCACCGTTTTATCTTATCCGCAATCAACTACACAATTTTCGGATGAGAAATGGATTTAGTAGCAGACGAGCTTCACATACAATGATGTTTCAAAAGCATTACAAACATCAGTGAGTTCATTTTACTTACATCTTTTGAGTCAAGGAGATTGATGCGGGACTGATCAGAAGGTGCAGACTTGGACATCTACAAAAGATTACAAGACAGTAAGACCTCAGCAACAAATAAGAAATTCCTCTGAATTATCTGACAATAGCAATAAGCAAGCTCAAAAAATTGGATCTTCTGAAGTCGACAAAACTCTATCCGGGTCGCATTTAGGGAGGCAAATCTCAGAAGTGTTAAACATCCTTACAACTTAGCAAGAAGCTGAAAACAAATAGACCACCTAGTAGCAAAAGTCTCTTCGATGTTAAAGAATACAAAGGTTTAAAATTTGATTTATTTAACACTAAGACCAATAGTGACGCAACTGCTGAATGCAGAAAGAAAATAAATGGAAACAAAAGCTTTAGATTAGATGTAAATGAAAACATTCTACCTTGGAAAGACCGTCGGTAAGAGACATAACTCGGGCTCCAACTTGTGGTATGAGTGGTTCTGGTATCTACGATTAGGATAAATTTGAAAAGCGATTAAATCATCTGTTGTAAACCTATAAAGCCAAACAATGAGGATAGACAAAGCATTTGAAAAGTCTCACCTTAAAGATCGAACCACCACGCCTGGAAATGAAAATGGCCAACGAGTGGATACAAACCAAGGGAAATTAAGCCATTAAGAAACATGGAAAAGCATAGATCAGAAGCACTTGTTTTAACGGTATACTTAATATACTAAATGCACAAAGCAAAATTTCCATACCCTCCAAGCTTCTTCCACTTCCTTCCGCCATATAAACTATTCACACGCTGTGCCAGGTCGCGGGCAAGTTCTAGGTGCTGCTTCTGGTCCTCACCGACGGGGACTAAATCCGTCTGCAGAGTATAAGAATCAAGCAACTCAGCGAAAAGGTCATCTTACATGCAAGTTATCTACATGCACTTCTTTAAGAGGACAAAGAAACAATCCCAAAGACGGTTGGCCGAAGAGATCTTGCATGCACCTATAGCTAATGTTAAGTTTCTTAATGTACTAGTGTTCCTTCTTCATTAAACTAATTTCAGATGACACTGGACTCTGCTAAAGCATCACCTTATACAAGAGGATATCAGCAGCCATCAGAACTGGATAAGTTAGCAAAGATACAGAAGCATTCTCACCCCCCTGCCAAGAAAAAGGACCAAAAATGGAATCAGTAAACAGAATCACATAATACTTTCGGGTTTATGCAGCAGAAAGACGAAGTTGACTATGCTGTTTTGATGCCTAATATATTAAAAGATAACATCTGTTATCTCACTAGTAACACCAAGAAATCAACAACAAACCTCAAAAATGTTATGCCTTTTATTAACAACAAAGTGGGATTTGATAGATATAATGTGATACAACGTGAGAATACAAAACTTATAACGCACCTCCTTGCGTGATTTCTCTTTGAACTGAGTCATTCTCTGCAGCCAACCAATAGGTGTGGATGAACACAAAAGCAACATTAATTCCGCATGAGCGCGGACGTGAGATTGCACAAATACCGAACCCTACAAGGTATCTCTTCGATTGGTTATTGCAGATCACATGCGACTGCTTTCTTTCACATAAGAGCTAAATCGAAAACGAACCTTAGAAATGTCTACACCACATGCTAGATAGAGCGCTGCGGTATCCCTAGTTGCCTTACTTAGTTCTTGCGTTTCATATGGTACTGTTATCTACACAGGCCAAGATAGATATATAAATACTGCTAGAGAAACACAAGGAAATTAGTAAACATTACCTAAACTTAACTTTTGAAAGGTTAGATGATACATACCGCATGAAAGTCTACGACGATAAAGAGTGTTTCGTATGTATCCTGCAGACATATAAACACAGAAAGCCTGAAACAAAAGAGAGATAAATACCGTAGCAACCAAGAAAAGATGAACCCTTTTTCTTAAAGCCTTGAACTTTACAACAAAACCATCTAAAATTGATGAATTTCAGTAAAAATTTAATGCTTATAGACTGACTATACAATAGCAGCATACCTAACAAGGGAAAATGGAATAGTAAAAGTGGAGCTACCTTAAGGATAAATCGATGAAAGAAGATCTCTTTGAGATCATAAAAGACTGGGAAAACAAAATGATTCAGTTTCTTAAAGACTTGAACTTTACAAGAAACCATCTAAAACGTTGATGCATTTGTAAATGTCTCATGCTTTCATCAAACAATCTAAAGAAAGATAGACAAATTTCGTATCAACCAGAAAAAAATAAACTGAATCCTTTTTTTATTAAAGCCTTGGAACTTTACAAGAAACACCATAAAAAAAGTTGATGCATTTTGTAAATGTCTCATGCTTACATCAAACAATCTAAAGAAGATAGACAAATTTTGTATCAACAAGAAAAAATAAACTGAATCCTTTTATGAAAGCCTTGAACTTTACAACAAACCATCTAAAGATGATGACTTTTGTAAATGTATCATGTTACATCAAGAAATTGAGAAACAGAACGAACCTGAAGAGCGACCCAATTTTTGATTGCGCCGAGATAGTTTCCAAGGTGAATTGATCCTGTAGGCTGGACTCCAGAGACCACACGTTTCCTGAAATCAGAAGATTCACAATCAAATTTCCAGAGAGAGTCTAATTAACAAGCAGCCAAAGACAACAACTTTACCTTTCAGAAGGAGAAGTCTCGTCGGAGCAAAAGCATCGGAATCTTTCTCCGGTGACCGGAACAGAAAGAGGGTTTAGGTTTCTGAGAAATCTGCTGCTGTAACCGAGACGAGAGAACCTGAAGCAGCAGAATCAAAATTTGAATCGATGTGCATTTTGAAGAGGAGGCGAGTAAGAGAGAAGAGTAAGGGTAAGTAAGGGTAAGTAAGTAACCTGGAGGAAGAGAGGATGAGGGAGTGAGAGAGAGTCGCGTGCGCCATTCTTGTCTTGTCTGAGCTTTTTCTTCACTCACGAATTTGTTTAAGAATTTAAAGGGTTTTGGGTCAACAGACACAAACCACAATCGCAACCTCTCCAAGCAAAATCCTATTTTTTAGTGAAATTTTTATTGTTTTAAGTGTTTAACCATATCCCACAATCGCAACCTCTCCGAGCAAAATGCTATTGTTAAATTTTGATGGAAACCAATTGATGATTATAAATAATATGATAATTAGTTTTTCACAGTCACTATTTTTTTTTTATATTCTATAATTATTAAAATCTTTATTACTTTTATCCTTTTCAACTAATTTGGTTTGTCTTTCTCTCTTTCTTAAGTTTACGGATGAAAACATTAGAAGAAATAAAAAGAAAAAAAAAAAGGAGAAGAGAAAAACGTTGGAGGATGGTGAAGGGAAGGTTAGTGTTGATGTCGAGACGACAACAACGGTGGCGTTACACGAGATTTGCGGTGAAAGTGGTGACGACGGCAACGGCGACAACGGTAACCACGGCAACGGCAACGGCGGTAACGACGATGGTGATAATAACACTGATAAATGGTGTTGATGGCGATGGTGGTGAAGATAACAATGGTGATGGTGGTGAAGATAACAAATAGAGGAGAAGAAGAAGAATGATAAAGTTAACTGATAACAAAGTTGCTAAGTGGTTATCGGTTTAATTTTGCATAAATTTGTTAAGTTAACATAGTTAGATAATCAATTACCTATATTTTTATTATATGATAAATGGGTTAACACGGCAATTTTCCATTGATAACTGGTTTAACATGTAGTTTACATGTGGTTTAACATGTAGTTTACATGGATAACTTTTTAAAAATCTATGATGGATAACTCATTTAACATATATTTTTTACAGTATGTTAACTTGTTTAACATGTTAATTATATAATAACAGTATGTATGTATTATTAACATTTGATGAACATTGTTACGGAGTTGTGAACAGTATTACCGGCGAATAATAAACAGTATTGTTGAAAAGTTACGACGCTAACTGAGTTTACAAGACAATAGTATTTTAAGTAATTAAATCATATAGGTAGTGATTTTTATGGATAAAAAATTGTTTTTTTTCCTATCTATCTCATTTTTAATTATTATTCCCCATTTATCTAATTATGAAGTTATTTATATATATTCATTAATATCACCTAATTTTTATTTTTTAGAGAACATACAAAAAAAGTTTGAACCGAATCAAAATTTGTGAATCTGAATTCGAACCGAATTATAAAAAAAATATATATATATATATATATAATAAACAAGAATGGGGGGGGGGGAGGTTGCGATAATTGTGGTTTTTTTTGAACTTTGAAATAATTGTTTTTGTTGTTACTCATTTAAACTTTTGTGGTTAACGATATTGTTTTCCAAAATCCACGTGGTCTTTGACTATTAATCCCGTCTGTTTTTTTTTTTTAAAGTTATTTTGGAATTTTTACAGATATTAAGAAAAAATTATTTACACTCTCAGAGACACTTTGCCGAAATCATATTACACTTTAAGGCACTTCTAACAATTAAAGCACTTCGACCACTTACAATGACAAAATTCTCCCTAGCTCAATCTCTCGCCTTCATAAATTATTTACTCTTATACGAAGTAAAACAAAAACATTTTATTGTCCTCCATAAAAAACAACAATAATAAACACCGACGAAAGAAAAATATTTTTGTGGCCACCGTTCCTGTTCATCGAGATCGAGATTGCTCTGTAGTTGCGGGTGTTGTTTTGGATTATAACAACGATGGAATTTTCTTGAGGGTTTTGAGGTCAGATTGAGATCGCTCTATAGTTTCCGAGAAGGGAACGAGTATTTTATCGGGTCGTCTTATTCTGGCGTGAGGAGCTCGAGCTTCAATGGCGGATTAGGATTTTCAATGGCGGACTAGGATCAGGTCGCGGTAAGACTAACGAAAGTTTTGGAGTCTTGAAATCAATTGATCAGGCGATTAGAATCCTGAATTGTCTGATGGAAGTTGAATCGAAGAAGCCAGAATCTGATATTTCTTCTTCTTCTAAGACTTGTTGCCCAAAGTGCGATTATGAGTGAACCTGCAATCATAACTTCTGGGCATGTCTGATTTGTAATTTTTGTATTTTTTTTCAAATTTCTGATGATTTTTTGGGATCGTTACTCAATTTTGTCAATCTTTCTATGGACATGTTTGCTAATTAAACTTTATGCTCGACTATCCATTAACTTAGACCGTATAGTTTCAGTACTACAAGTTTAGTTTTGTGGGAATGTAAATGATACACTACAAGAAAACAGTCAATTTGCCGAGGCAAATTTGCGACGGAATTGCCTCGACATTGCGACAGTGAATAAAAGACGTCGCAAATATGCGACGAGTAGATTCGTCGCAAACACATCGCAATTTACGACAACTTTGCGACAGCTTTGCAACGGCATATCAATCCATCGCAAGTCAGTCGCAAACTGCGAGGACTTTGCGACGGAAATTTTTCGTAGCAAATTTTGCAACGTATTTGCGACGCATCATATCCGTAGCACTATTTGCGACGGAACTGCGAGGAGGACAGAAGTAGGTAAACCACGTTTTCCATAAGTCTCACCTAACCGCACAAATCGTCGCAAATTAGTCGGCCGCTCTCGCAAATCCACCGCAAATTCGTCTGCTGCTGCAAGTCCGTCGCTAGTTGCCGTTGCAAACTACAAAATTCTGTCGCAAATACATCGCAAAGAAATTTAAAAATCTATAAATAGCTCACTTCTGTTTGTTGTTTCACACATCCAAACACAAAAAAAGAGAAGAAAAAAATAATAATAGTGAAAACATAAAACAAAAAAGAAGAGAGGAAAAAAAAATTCAAGAGTGAAAAAATGTCGTTTTCAAAGTATGATGACATCTATGCATTACGATCGTGGATGTAAAATCAAAGAGATCCGGAGAGTGGTGAAGTGACGAAAGAGTATCGGGACGGGTTGCGAGGATTCTTGTATTAGGCAACAAACCAACCATTTGCGATAGAACCTGGTAAAATATTATGTCCATGTAGAAAGTGCAATTGATACTGTGAAGAGGCATCTATATAATAAATGATTTATGCCAAACTATTATCTGTGGTTTTCGCATGGGGAAGGTAGTGGTGCAGGAAGTAGTAGTACCGCAGGTCAGGGGTTTGAGCAGCCTAGTAATGATAATTATGATGTTGTGTCTAATATATTTGGATATATTGATCAAGGGTATCAACAAGGGAATAGATATTATGATATGGTTGTAGATGCAATGCATGAAGCTCCACCAACCTCATTTGTTGATAATAGTCGGGAAGAACCCAACGCAGATGCTAGACGATTTTATGATATGTTAGACGCTGCAAACCAGCCCATCTACGATGGATGTAGAAAATGGCAGTCTAAATTATCATTGGCATCTAGGATGATGACAATTAAGAGTGATAATAATATGACTGAGAGTTGCATGGATTCTTGGACTGAACTTTTTAAAGAGTATTTGCCACTTCCTCCTTGCACGAAAATTCCCTTCTCCTCACTTCGCCGCCGCAGACCCCTCTCTCTCTCTGTCGAGCCACCGCCGCCGGATCTCTCTCTCTCTCTCGATCTCGAGCACCCCGACCTCTCTCTCTCTCTCTCTCCCTTGCTCGAGCCACCGCCGCCAGACGTCTCTCTCTCTCCCTCTCTTGAGCCACCGCCGCACCTCGCCGGATCTTGTTCTCTCTCGCCGGATCTGCTCCTCGCCGGACCTTCTCCTCGTCGCCGCCGGATCTGCTCCTCGCCGCCGAACTCCTCCTCCACAAGGTAACAAATCCCCATTTTCTTAGATCTATTTTAGATTATTAGGGATTAGAAATTGTTAGATTTTTAGATATGGAATGTAGATTTTAGGAAATTGTTAGGTAAATTTGTTAGAATTATTTTGTAATTAGTTAGATTTATTATTTTGTAATTTTTGTTTATAAATTTTAGTTTATAAATTTTTGTTAAAGAATTTTTGTTTACCAATTTTATTTTAAAAATTAGTGTTTATAAATTTTAATTTTAGTTTATAAAATTATAGTTTTAGTTTATAAAATTTTAAGTTTATTTTATACAATTTTAATTTTAGTTTATAAAATAAACCGAACTTGATTTTTAATTTATAAATTTTTTTAGGTTATCTATTTGTTCTATTTTTCTATGACTAACAAATTTTTTTTTGCAGATGTCTACGAACAACGACTTTTCTCGTTACATGTCGCGAGGGTCTGCGCCTCGGTCTTTTCCGTCTACTCCAGGAGCTTCTTTCACCTCTCCATCGATCAGAACCACATTTTCAGCCCCTGTTCCCGAGACAGCTCCCGCACAGCCTCCTCCTCCTCCTCAACCGGAGGATCATCACGACCAAGGTTGGCGTTGGCAAGACATGGATATTCGAGAGCTTCTCGTGAGTCCCGGTCATGACAGCCTGCTACGACATGATCCAAAACGTCCCCCAGACACCAAATGGTATTTATAAAATATATTTATAATTATTTTCAATTATAACTTTTGCAAATCTTTTTGTTTATAATTTTTTTTTCCAGGTTCGATTATGATCCATCTATAGCTGCTAAGGTCCGAGAAATCTTTGAAAGAGATTTCAAAGAAGCTCATGCCAATTGGTCGCAAAATCCGAAAGAGACCATCAACCGGTGGTACAAACAATTTGCTGTAAGTATCATAATTTTTTTTCCTTTTATTATTTATTCCTATGTCTAAGCTATTTTTTAATAACTTATTTTTTTTGTAGCAAAAATATCATTGGGATTGGAGCATTAACGGAGAAGTTAGTGAAATGTTTGAGGCTAAGTTGAAGAAACGGATGACCGACCATGTGGGACGTTGGAAGGCAAAGTGGAAAATGCTAGGCGATGATGCGAGGCCCGAATGGATTGATCCATTAGTTTGGGAGGGTCTCGTTGCATTTTGGAATGAGCCGGGGAGCGTGAAGAAGAGCGCCAATGCCCGCAAAGCCCGTTACAGTGCTCCTGTTGGAGAGCAACCCTCTAAGCATCGGTCGGGTCCGATTTCGTTTAAAGGACGCGGCTGAATGATTGTAAGTATTTATTTTATATATTACAGTTTTTTAATATAATTTATTCTAATCATTCTAATGTTTTCAACTTTTATGTAGGCTGAGCGGACCGGAACAGGAGTTCCAGATTTGTTAGAGGTTCTCGAGGAGACCAAAAAAATCCGGATGGATCTTTTGTCGATGGACGCTCGGAGAAGCTATACAACGATGTCACTGCGAGGATGCAAGAGATGTCTCAAGCTAATCATGATGATCCAGAAAGCACTGCATCTTGCTCACTTAGTACGACCGAGAAGAACAAAATTTACCTCGACGTAAGTATTCTCAAATTAATTACAATTTTATTTTATTTTATTTTTTTACTTAATAACTTCTTAATTATACTTATATATATATATATTTAGGTCGCTCCCCGTACAAGTGGGAGAGGGAGAATCTACAGAGTGGGTTCTTTACAGTCGGATATCGAGGCTGCCACTCTTCCGAGTTTTTCTTCCACCGGATCTGATCCCGCTCTTCAAGAGATAATCCAGACCCAAGCCCTTCTGATTCAATCGCAGAATCAGAAGATGCAGAGCTACGATAATTATTTCGAGTTTATGGCACAACGTGACTCGGCATTCGCAGAACTTTACCGTGGCTCGGATACCGGTCCGTCGAACGCAAATGATGATCCTCCTTTTGATGTAATTTTAGTTTTTTCTGAACAATAAATTATTATGTTTTATGAATATTAATTTGTAATTCAAATTTCTTTGTTAAATTATAATATATTTTTTAAATTTATATTTTTAAAATAAAATAAATTTTAATTTTAATATTAATTAATATATAATTTTCAATAATAATTATTATATTAATTATTTATTAATTAATTTGCGACAGCATTGCGACGTCACATTTGCGACGACTTTGCGACGCGCTTTATTTGCGATGACATTGCGACGGATATATTTTGCGACGATATTGCGACGACCGTAGTTTGCGACACGTTTGCGACGCCAACTTTGCTACGACTTTGCGACAGAAATTTGCATCGGTTCTGCCGTTGGAAATTGCCGTCGCTAATCTCTCGCAAATTTGCGACATATTTGCGATATACATTATTTGCGACGGTGAAAAAGCGGTCGCAAATTTGCGACGGATCTGCGATTAATTTTTTCTGTCGCAAATTTTGCGATCGATTTGCGACGGAAATTAATTTGCGGCTAACGATTAGCGACATTTTGGTCGCCGTCGCAAATCCGCCGCAAAACCCGATTTGCGACTGTTTTGCGGCTGATTTTGCTGTCGCAAATCTTCAGTTTTCTTGTAGTGGTAAAAACAGATAGAATTGATATTTTGTGGGAATGTAGAATGGATAAGAGAGAGGGGGAGATCTTAGCCTCATCTGATTGCAGCAGCTAATCTTAAAAGAAAGGAAAGTAAATTTAAAGGTAAAAAAGATCATTACTTTGCTAAGATTGCAATGAAAACATTGGAAAAATATTATTCCTTTACTTTTTAACAGTTTTGATCTTATGGAATTATGTATATTGTGAGTTAGTTCCATTATTTTGAGATTGTGGACATTTTACAATGGATGGTAGATTGAAATGAAGACGTTGGAAAAAAAAAATTGAATGAGGCAATATATCGACATTGGGCAAGAAGCTTCTGCAAATTTATTATCTAAACATAGTATGCTTTTCTGAGCAGGCTGTGATTAAATGGACATGAAATGGTGGACATACGATTGCAAATATGATTAAATGGACAAGAGATGGTGGACATGTTTAGTGATATTGACTGGACGTAGTTGGTGTAAAGCTACCAATCTTAATATTTTCGACGAAACTACTCATTAGCTCTTTCGATTTATGTAATTAAAAAAAGAATTGATAATTAGGATTTTGTTTTTCTTTTTGATTCGGAGAGTGAATGTATTAAGAAGTTTCGAGAGAATTTTGTATTTATTTTATTAACCATATGGATGGTCAGGTATGGATGTTATGAAGTGGATACAATTCAAAAAAATGGTTCTTCTCAGATTTATGTTAGAGGGAAACAATGGTTCTTCTCAGCTTTATGTTATTTCGACCTTCTATGGTTTGATTATTGTCGCGTTGAATTAGCTGAAATTTTTTTTGATTCTTATAAACATAGTTTCTCTCATACAATCGATATGCATTTGTTTCATTTTTCAGTATATGGATTTGACGACTCTTTCTTATTTACTACATGAAAAGCTGCAGCTTTCTGGGAAATTAACTTGTTCTAACTGAATTTATTACTATCTCCAAGGTTTTGATCTACTCAAAATCGATTTTGGATGCTTTCCTGATTTCGTTTTGTCGTGTGAAAGACAATGGAGGGAACATAAGGAGAATTTGTGGCTGAGTTCCAAGGATTTATGTCTGAAGCATCTCAAATTTGTGAGACATAAGAAAGAGAGCCAAATCTAGGCCTCAAGCTTCTGTTGTTTGTTCTTGTACTGTAATGTGTTTGTGTGGATATGTATATGTGGACACATGAACACGGACACTCTCGCATGGACACATTGCATTGATAAAGATTTCAGAGGGCCACCTCAAAGACACATCACATTGATCTTGTGAGTTCAGCTCGTAATATTTCACTAAACTTTATAGGTCATTCTTGGATTTTTTTCCCTCTAACATTTCTAGTTCTTTAATGATTTGTCCTTTTATGTTCAGCATTTCAATTCTTTTCAAGAGAAACCATGAGTAGCCTCAATCTCATCCATTCATTATCACCATCAATCAAGATAAAAACAAAAGTTTGGTAGCTATATTTCTTAATCTTTCTGATACATATTCGCCTTTATTTGTTTCTATCTACCCATATCTGAGGTCTTGCTGTTTTTTTTTTTTGTTTTGTTCTGTCATCAGAGAAAGATACGATAAGTAATCTAGCGAGACCAATGATGATGGCATGGTTCTTCATATTGATGGTTCTAACCGCGAGCTACACAGGAAACCTCACAGAGAAATTAGATTGGAACCCAGAGCCAAACCAGCTCCATCTCAAGAGCTTCAGAGTGTTGAACCTTGTCTGCATTGCAATCATGGTCTCTGCGTTGTTGGCGACAACCAAAACTCTGAAAGTGTATACAAAATTGATGTCGTGGATGGGTACATGTGGATAGAAGGTTGTGGATTCACCAAAAGAAGATGCTCGGGTTGCTTCGATATATGTATGTACACTAGCTAATTGACAGTAGCAGTGGACACTCTCTCATGGACACACTCTCAGGGGCACACCGGATGAACACACTCTCATGGACACACCGCATGGTCACACCGCAATGACCACAATCGCATGTAATGGTACTCGTGGACACCAGACGTATCCACTTGCTACTATCCATACTTTTGTGTCCACTCGATGGAAGGGTGTATGTTCAAAGAGAATTTTTCTCCGGAAGTTATGAAGTGATGTAAGGCGATGGACCACTTCTAACATTTCCTTTTTCGTACAAATCTTAATTTTTAGTCAACTTGATAAAGAGATCATAACCATATCGTTTCATTAAGATTTTTCTACAATAAGTATATGATTGACTGAGCTCCTTATTGCTCATTTTGTTTGAAACATAACAAAGTCGAAGTTGCCAAGAGAAAAGAAATAAGAAATCTGTGAACATTATTTTACAATCTTCTTTTCCAATTACTTAGACTCGGTCCACAATGAACTTTCCTCATGCAATAGCTTCTTTTTCTCTTTCTTCTTATCTTCCTTTTTAACTCCCACCATTCTCCAAATCTCCAGTGTTTCCGCTCTTTCTTTCATCTGCAATTTTTAAACATGAAGTCTATTATTTAAGGGTTTCTTGAACCGGTTTACAACTTACAAAAAGCACTAAATCAATATTGCTCTGAGGCTATGACCAAGGGACATACGAAAACAAGAAAGAGAAACATGGTAGTAGTTGCTATGCAGTTACCAGTACATTAAATGAATTTATCCATCTTTGAATACTCATTTGTCAATAATGTGTGTCAGTGCGTAAAGTGTTGCCTCTAAGTAATAAGTTCCACTGCCTTCAAAACAATTCCCATTAAAAGGATCAAAACCTCCACTTGAGGTTAAACAACAATTATACAATCCCATTCACATATAACTCTATCAGCTCAAAAAACACAAGCATGGATAAGAATGCATGGTCAAATACTCGAAGATGATGCACATCTTATCATGGATTAACGCTCGTGGACACACAATGTCGGTGAATTTGGAAATATATCGTTTTCACCTTCCATGACGGAGACTAATGGCAGCAACGGACATAGAAACGAACACCTCAACTAGTTTCCTATAGATAATTATGCTTAAACATTCACAAACTGTGTAAGCAACAACACCATCCACAATAAATCATCCATGAGCTTCGAACATTCGGATTCCATATTAAAAGTTACCTAAACCTCTCGGTAAAAGCACAACTCTAATCATGTCCAATCTTTCATAAAGTGTGTCAACACAAAACCATCCACAGCCCTTCATCCACGTTCCCGCCAATGCGCGTAACCAAACCATATCGTCCAATTGTAAAAGCCCATTTCGGTGGACACTTGCGTAGTCGTCTTCTCTAACAGATCCGACTCGTTCAGAAATCTGAGAAAATTGTTTTCAATGTTTCTTTCGATTTAACCTCAATCTGAGAAAATAGTTTTCAGTCGTCTTTTCTTTTGATTCCACCTCAATCATAACACTGATTATCCAGTGTATTAATTTGATAAATCTATTATCGTCAACTTAAATCAAATAAAACAAGAAATTGAAATATACCAAAAGCTATCTGCCAAAATAGTAAAACAATCGGAAGCTTTCCCAGTTAGATCTCGCTACCACTCCGACAAAAAATCAGCGATGGAAAGGAAGAGAGAGAGATAAAATCTACTTGATCTTGATCGATGTGGTTGACGGAGATGCAGATCCGTATGAACAAAAGACGAAGACAAAGTTGAGTTGGAAGGATAAATTGGTCTTTTACAATTATTTCTCTTGAAATTTACAATTTTTATCATTAACTAAGAAAAATGCATAGAAAACTTAAAATATATATCTTTGTGAAACAAAAATAAAATCCATAAATTCTTTCTTTTAAAAACAGAGGGAGTATAGTTTTATTTCGAGATAACAAAATAGCTTATATTTTTCGTTTTCATCCGGTGTTTAGTAAGGTTTGATAACAAACGACTTATCTTATTAACATTCAAGAACACAAGTATTTATACATGAGAATGTCGGCTAAAACTTGCTTCTAAACTAGGAAGTTATCCTTATCACAATAAGGAATTTATATTTATCTTTAGGATTTACATATATCCCAATACTCCCCCTCAAGTTGGAGTATGAAGGTTTTGAACACCCAACTTAAATGCTAAATGTTGAAACTGAACACGACCAAGAGCTTTTGTCAAAATATCGACAATCTGATCATTCGTACGAATGTGTTGTGTTACTATAATGCCATCACGAACATCATCTCGAACAACATGACAATCAGATTCTATGTGTTTGGTACGCTCATGGAAAACAAGATTCGCAGCAATGTGAATAGCCGCCTTGTTATCCCAAAAGAAGCGCGTAGGAGCAGTTTGATCAACGCCTAGTTCTGTTAGAAGGTGACAAATCCACTTTGTTTCTCTAAGAGCAGCGGCCATTGAACGATATTCAGCTTCAGCGGAAGACTGTGACACTATCGGTTGCTTCTTCGTCTTCCATGAAATATGGGAACCACTAAGCATAACAACACAAGAGCTTAAGGATCGACGTGTTAACGGGCAACTTGCCCAATCATCATCGCAATAAACCGTTAACGAGAGATCCGCATCTGACTTGAGAAGGATTCCCTGACCAGGTGAACCTTTCAAGAACTTGACAACCCGAATAGATGCGTCCCAGAGAGCCTCCGTTGAAGCCTTCATAAACTGAGACAAAGTATGAACATAGTAACACAATTCGGGTCTTGTATTAAGCAGACAAATAAGGCGACCCATGAGACGTCGAAACTTCTTGGGGTCATCAAGAAGTGGACTGTCGACAATAGAGAGTTGATGATTCAGCTCAAGAGGCGTTGTCGCTGGTTTACAACCAAGGTTCCCTGTTTCAGCAATGATGTCCAAAATATATTTTCGTTGGGAGAGAAAAATTCCTTCTTGTCTACGGCTAACTTCAATACCATGAAAATATTTCAACTTGCCTAAATCCTTCATTGAGAAACAACGACATAAGTAATCTTTAAATTTCTGAAGCATGTAGGTGTCGTTGCCACAAATCAGAAGATCATCAACATAGACACGAAGCTCGATGTTTTCATGAGTGTAAGAGAATAAGGAATAGTCCTCATAGAACTGTACGAAACCAAACTTAAGCAGGGAAACAGACAACTTTTAAAACCAACACCTTGGAGCTTGCTTCAGTCCGTATAAAGATTTTCTTAGACGCGATAAACTTTGCCCGGATGAGTATGACGAAAACCTGATGGAAGCTTCATGTAAACCTCCTCCTCAAGATCTACATGAAGAAACGAATTGTTAACATCCATTTGGTAAACCTCCCAGTTTTTGGATGCAACAAGACGCAAATTGTACGAACCGTAGTCTTCTTTACAACCGGAGTAAACGCCTCATCATAGTCTTCACCTTCGACTTGATTATTGCCTTGAACAACAAGACGTGCCTTATATCGCTCCACATACCCATCAGCATTATATTTGATTTTATAAACCCGATGACTTCCAGTCGCTACTTTTCCTTGTGGAAGATCAGTAATATCCCATGTGTATTGTCCTTCAAGAGCCACGACTTCAATAGTCATTACATTGTTCCATACTTTGTTAAACGGCTTCTTGAAAGTGTTTAGGTTCCACGGCAGTAGTAATTGCAGCCAAGTATGCACGATGGCCTGAAGAAAACCGAACATCACTAATGAAGTCAGAAAGAGGATAAAGAGAAGTACCTTGGACCATTGACGAGGACTGAGAAATGGAGAGTGAAAGAGCGTGATGTGTGATGGGGTTACTTGTTGTATTGTAGGAGACAAAATCTTTTAGCTTGATCGATGCAGTCTTTTGACGCAGACCACGACCTAACGGTTATGCGGGCACTGCAGGTTCTGCAGGCAATGGTGTAGAGGTCGCAAGTGCTGGAGAACTCTCCAATTCTGTTTCAGCAGCATCGTCAATGTCAATAGAATGTGACGGTTCAGCAGGAGAAACTGCCTCCATGATTGTAGGTAAAACAGAGGGACTAGAGGGAGCGGATGGAGACACTTCGTTACTCCTCCTTACTGCTGGCGAAATAAGCCAGTCCTCATCACATTCAACATGAGGAGTAGAGGACACAGGGTGATCATGATTTGGTTTAACCATTGGGAACACATCCTCACAAAAGACCACATCACGGGAGACCAAAAACTCATTACACTTGACATCATAAACTTTCCAGCCCTTCTTGCCAAACGGATATCCAACAAAGATACACAATCGACTACGTTCACCGAACTTGTCCTTGTCACGAGCAGCATGGTGAACATAGCACGCTGAACCAAAAATCAACTGACTATAATCAGGCGCAACACCGTGTAAGATCTCATACGGAGATCGTCCTTTATGAATAGAAGATGGTGTCGGATTTATTAAGTATGCAACAGTAAGAACATGTTCACCCCAAAACTTAATAGGAAGGCTGGCCTGAAACATATTAGCCCTCGAAACATTAAGAATATGTTTATGCTTCCTCTCGACTCTACCGTTTTGCTGCGGTGTACCAACACAAAACAATTTTGCTCCTCGACACAAACACACATCCACTGGCTGATACACTTGCAGTTCTTCCCACAGAGTAGACAACCGACCAAAATAGTCCAACTCTGATTGCCCATCTTGCCGACACTACATTAGGTGAGCCGTAATCTGATGAACTCGTACCGTGTTTCCCACGGAAAAACGTTGTCTAAGATTTTCCCACAACAAGTGAGCGTCGGTAATGTAAGTCACAGTGAACTTAACCTTTGGCGCAATGAATGCACGGATCCAACCAATAATCATGGAGTTAACAGCCAACCAATTTTCGAGGCCAGGGCTATCAGGTCCAGGTTTCTTCAATGTGCCATTGATAAAACCTAATTTTCTTTTAGTCTAAAGTGCGTTAAGTAGCTCCGAGGACCACTCGTTGTAATTATCTCCATTCAACTGAATGGAGCTAATCATCGCACCATGAGTATTAGAACCGTACAATGAGTACAGCGAGATGGAGACAACTTCGCCCACCTTCTCCGCCACATGCGTTGAAAAAACTACATCAAACATGATGCACGAACAATAAAAGAAACTTTAGAAAGAAAGAGTTTAGAAATTTAGGTTTATTTAATCGTATGCTCTGATACCATGTAGGGTTTGATAACAAACAACTTATCTTATTATCATTCACGGACACAGGTATTTATACATGAGAAGGTCGGCTAACACTTGCCTCTAAACTAGGAAGTTATCCTTATCACAATAAAGAAAATATACTTATCTCTAAGATTTACATATATCCCAATATGTTTTAATAATTTTCTTCGAATAGATTACAAAGTGGGCTATCAAAAGAGGTTGTCAAAAGAATGACACCAGAGCTAAAAGCCTAAATTATCTTACGGTCCAAATAGAAAAGCTTACAAACGCACCAAACACTTATCTCAAAAATAGCATGGCTGTAGGCGCTGCTACTTGCGAGGTTTGAGGGTTGGCCTCGGATGGGGGTTGCTCGTGGCAACCGTGATGAGGACTCGAGTTACAAGGAGCCGAGACAACAACACAAATTTCCTAGTTTAGTGTTCAGAATCGGTGTTTCTTCGTCGAAGATCTTCTGGGAATGCTATGATGTGTGCCTAACTTATCGTCTTTTGATCCTTTCTTTGCTTTCTTGTTGTAACTTTGCATTTGTTTGTAATTTTTGATCTTTCTGCTTTCTAAATTTTCTCTATAGTTTCTGTCACAATTCGAAAATTGGTATAAAATTAACATTATTACCAAAAAAAAAAGCCAAATTGATTCCAAATAAAAACCAGGATAATTAAGTACTAAAGTGCCATTACTAGCTGAAAGTCTTACACGAGAAGGGGTTCTTCAAGGCAAAAAAGACGACCTTGAAGATAAACCAAACAGAGTGTCTGCTCCTTTTCCAGGTACATCAACTTCTGGCTCAGCCAGTTGTTGGTCATATCCCTTGGAGTGAACCCAATTATGCTTTTCCTCTTCCCCGAGACCTTATATTTTCTCTACTGGAAATCTCGACTCTCCCCTTTGCTCCTTGGTGCGCCTTCGACATGTATGGTCTTTGTGACCCCATGGATTGACTTGAAATTGGCTGGAATCTGCCTTAGATTAGGATCCTTTTTTCTTAGTTTAAGTGTCCAATAATTTTCATTACCTCAGTATGAGGCTATTAGGGTCCCTTGTAGCCTTCATTTACCTCCGAGATGAGGCTGTTAGGTGTTCTATTAGCCTTCTTTTACCTTAGTATGAGGATTTATTACCTCAGGTTGAGGATGTTATCAGAAATTCCCTTTGAGTTCATTTTGAACTATTGGGTCCTTGGCTTTGTTACCTGTCGTTTCAGGATTGTCAGAGAATAAGATATGCAAGAGTTTTGGCCATTCGGAGGATGAATGCAATGTCCTCCTTCAATGTCCTATTGTTGACCGCTTATGGGATCTCATTGTGTTTCATGACTTCTCCATGTCTCTAGTGGTTTAAGTGTTATGTTTGCTTCTATCTTTTTATGTTTGTTCTCCAATTTGCTACTGTTGCATCAGGTCTTTTAGCCGGTATGGCTCTGTTATCATGTTTTGTAAAGCAGAATAAGTGATTTATAAAATGCTATATATGGTGTCTTTGTTGTCACACAAAAAAAAAAAAATACAACAAACAAATATAATCTAAAAACAAATGTAGTTGAAGATGAAAACGTCTTAGAAAGTAAAGTCCGATCTTCCAGATAACAAGTCACAAACTCGGACTCTGCAGATTAAAAGTTAAAGGTTTTAAGGTTCGAACAACAGGAGTGCACTTAAGCGGATGAGCCATGGCCAAGGTCATTCCTACAACGGTCTCTTCCATGTTAACTCTCTTCTCTTTGATTCTCCAGTCAAATCCTTGCACCATTGTTCCAATCGCGGTTCCCATAAAGATATAAGCTAGATTTGCTCCAGGACAGCCTCTCCTTCCGCTTCCGAGAGGAAGGTACTTGAGTGCTTCCTCTCTTATCTCCTCTTCTTGCCCTGATCTTGAAGAATCTAGAAACCTTTCTGGCTTAAAATCATCAGGATCTTCCCATGAACCATGATCTCTCATCACAGCATAGGCATTAACTAAAAGTGTTGTATTCTTCGGTACGTAGAACCCTTTGATCTCACAACTTTCTTGGAACTTTCTAACCAATAGAGGAGCTGGTGGGTGCATTCTTAGCCCTTCTTTAATCACTGCTTGCAAATAAGGGAGGTTTGGTAGATCCATTTCTTTGATCAATCTTGTTTTTCCTACAACCGAATAGATTTCCTCTCTTAATCTCTCAAGAATGTTAGGGTTATTAACAATCTCCGCCATTGTCCATTGTGTTGTTTGCGCCGAGGTGTCAGTGCCTCCCAAGAAAATCTCCTGCAGTTTCTTCGTCACAAGTAACATTTAACACCTTGATATATATGGATTCTCAATGATCTAAATTAAACCTATAATGTGATGTGAAAGAAGATTTAGTTTACCACGAACAAAGACTTGATCTGGTTCCTAGTGATCTTATACTCTGCCTTTTTGTCTCGATAAGCTTCCACCAACAAATCCATCATGTCTTTATCTTCATCTTCCACTAGTTTCTCTTCATGTTCCACAAGAATCCTCTCCATCAGCTCATCGAATCGCTGTGAAACTCCCATTATCTATTTTTTAAACAGTGAAATTCCAAGCTTCTCCAGCGGCCTATGAAACATGTTTGCGAAGAACACTTTCTTTGTTAAGGAAAACGACTTGATAACCAATTCCATGACTTTCTCCGCCTCCCCGTTCTCCTCTAAACAACTCCTCCCCATGCTCATCCTGCAGATCATGTTGTTAGCGAACTTCATCGCCTCCTTACTGATCTCAACGCCCTCCTTCTTCATCGCCTTATCAAGCAGGTTCGCGTAAAACCGTCGTAGCTCATTTTCACGGATGATGCGTGACTGCTCGATTGCTCGGGGTCGAAGGAGCTTCGTCACCAAGAGCTTCTTCATGAACTTGAAATAATCTCCGTAAGGAGTGCAGATGAAGCCGTTCGATCCAAACACGAGAGACTCACAGTCGGAAGAAACAGTGCGAGACGAGACGTTTAGGTCGTGCGTCCTGTAGATCTCGTAGGCCACAAATGTTGGTACTGGGCTTGAAGCCCATAACTTTGGCCCGGCCCAAATCGTTATTTCCGTCAAAAGTCCGAAAACGAGACCCGTGGGGCCCATTCCCGTCAAAAACCGCAAACTACATTTTCCTATAAATACCGCACCAAGACAAGGAAATGAGGATCCTGAAACTTACAGAGAGTACCCCCCTAAATTCCCGATTGCTACGCAAATCGTACGTCCGGCGACTCTTACGATATTTTTCCTATCGTATCTACGATATTTCTCTTTTGTATTTACGATTTAAGTCTTTTCGACAATTTACTTTGTAATTGTCGATTTCGATAATCGGCAACTCGAGAATCCTTGTTTCGAGGACTTGTCATTTTTAACTTAGAGAATTTCTTCTCTTCCGATTGTATTTTACGATTTAATCTTTCGACGATTTCCTTTGTAATCGTCGATTTCGATAATTCGTATAAGAAAGTTCTCGAACCCACCTTTTCACATATTTACGAATAACCGGATTTCGGTATCAACATTTGGTGCCGTCTGTGGGGAAAAGAACATTTCTACACTTTAAAAAAAACAAAAAAAATACGTTCGTCGATGACAGAAGGAACGACTCCCGCGTCCACAAAACCAACCTCTACGACTTCGGCCGCGACAACCGCCACTGCCTCGAGAACAACGATCTTCGGAACGTCGGCAAGGCCAACCCCCACCGGGTCAGCAACACCGATCTCATCATTATCGGCGATGGCAACTTACGGCACGTCAGAAGCGCCAACTCCAGTAACGACAGCGAGACCGACCTCGATGGCTTCGGCATATCGAACTTACACGCCACCGACGGGACCGACTTTCCTAAATACGACAAGGACATCCTTCTCCGAAACAACAAGGATGGACAGGATGACCGCAAATCCGACATGTGCCACAAGGATGGAAGCACCCGCAAACAACGCATCGCCACGATTCGACATCTCGACTTTACTCCAGACGCTCATCACCCAGATAAACGATAACACACGCGGGACTAACGAACGACTGGACGAGTTTGCCACGGCTCAACACGTATGTCATAGCCGAATTGACGACCTCCACAACGCGAACTTCATGGGCCAGATGCCAAGGCAAACCACCTACCCCCCGCGCCTACAACGAGTTCTGTTCGGGGACCAGATCGCTGACCTAAATGACCGGAGTGAACTACCTCCCCCGATAGACGACCAAGAGCGAAGGGATCAGAGACGACCGGCGAACAACGACCACCAACAACATGAGCACACCGATCGGCAAAACGATGCCCCTAATCGTCAAAATCAAAACAGCGAACTGGAGGGCATAAAGAGGCAACTTAGGTTGATGACTTCCCGATTCCACCAAGCAACAAGCTCGGCACCCGAAATCGATCGAGTACTTAGAGAAGCGCAAAACATCCCATTCACGAGCAGGATAACTAATTCACCAGCTCGGCATCCAAGAAAAATCAAGATCGCAGCTTACGACGGGACAACAAATCCTATGATATTTATAACGGCATTCAGCGTTGTGATGTACCGAACCCAATTCCCTCCTGAAGAACACTACGCAGGGTACTGTCAATTGTTCGTGGAAAACCTGACCGGCGCGGCCTTAAGTTGGTTTTCAAAGCTCGAAGCGAATTCAATCGATAGTTATGAAGACCTCACAATAGCTTTCACCAGACGACTTCCCCCGAGGACCCGGCGTAGCTTCCACCCGGCGAGAGCTTCCACCCGGCGTAGCTTCCTACCGACGAGAGTTTCCACCCGGTGACGGCAAGAGCTCCACCCAACGGCTCGGCAAAGCTCCACGGCAAGGACCCGGTGAAGAGCCTCCTCTCGACAAACTAGCTACACCCGGCGAATACTCCTCCACTCGGCGAAGTCAAGACCACTCACGGCGAGATTCAAACCGGCGATCGATCCCGACTCATTCACAAACACAACCAAACCAAAAAAAAAATATATATACGATAGGAAGGGCTGTACCTTGTAGTTGGAGAAGAGAAAAGAAGGTGGAAGAATGAAAGTACCAGAGGAAGATATTTATAATAAATTCACACACCATGGATGCAAAAAAAAAGAGGAGAAAAGCACGTTAACAAAGGGGAAAGGAGGTGGAAGACAAGGAAGATTAGGAAAAGGTCCTTACCCATTTTCCACTACTTTTCCTTACCCATTTTTCCACTACTTTGCAAATGGAGAGGGGGAAAGAACTTGGAAGAATAAAAAAGGAAGAGATTTATAAAGACAAATATATCAACATGGACATTTATTTTTTTTACTTAAGTGATTTCGATATTTCGCGTGACATCTCGAAATTCGTCAATGGAGCTGAGCTCCGATTTGTGCTGGACCAACAGACTCGAAGAATCCGTCGAAATTCAAACAATTTTTACATTTCAACGGACTGGGGGGACTTACTGTTGGTACTGGGCTTGAAGCCCATAACTTTGNGATGATGCTAGTATTTTTTTCAGAATTAGAGAATGCATTTCTCCATACCTCAAATAGTTTGAATGCGCTGCCTGTTGGTACTGGATTTGAAGCCCATAACTTTGGCCCGGTCCAAATCGTTATTTCCGTCAAAATCCGAAAACGAGACCTGTGGGGCCCATTCCCGTCAAAACCCGTAAACTAGATTTTCTTATAAATACCGCACCAAGATGAGGAAAAGAGGATCCTGAAACTTCCAGAGAGCACCCCCCTAAATTCTCGATTTCTACGCAAATCGTACGTCCAACGACTCTTACGATATTTTTCCTATCGTATCTACGATATTTCCCTTTTGTATTTACGATTTAAGTCTTTTCGACGATTTACTTTGTAATCGTCGATTTCGATAATCGGCAACTCGAGAATCCTCGTTTCGAGGACTTGTCATTTTTAACTTAGAGAATTTCTTCTCTTCCGGTTGCATTTTACGATTTATTCTTTCGACGATTTCCTTTGTAATCGTCGATTTCAATAATTCGTATAAGAAAGTTCTCGAACCCACTTTTTCACATATTTACGAATAACCGGATTTCGGTATCAACAACCAAGGCAGAAGAGACAAGGACTATGAGGAAACTGAAAATGCGGAGATGGAGAAGAGGTCCATACTTGGTAGAGATTTTCTGTAAAGACTTGTGGACAAAAACAGAGAGAAGAAGGTGAAGATGACCGATGATTGGTAGAGAAGGAGGACTTGGAGGCAAATCAAAGTCAAGCTGTGAGTCTTTTGTTTTCTTGGAGAAGACAGAGTAACAGAAAAGTGAGAAGAAGCAGAGGAGAATGAAGATGAAGCAGTTTTGAAAGTCAACGATGATTGCTGCCATTGTTTGGTCAAGATGTGAAAGAGGCCGATGAAACTTAATCAAGAATCCATGAATATAATGAGTATCACAGATTCATAGACAATGCATTGTCTATTGCAATTAAAAATAATTATTTTTGGTAGAAGTTTCAGCATCAGAAATTAATACTGCTTCTCAATACTAGTGATGATCATATTAGTATTTAATAACTTAATGTATGATATGAATTCTTGACTCACAGAGACGCAACACGTTCTTCCACTTTCTCGTTCAAACCTGTTTACACATGTAATCTACTGTTCTCTGATCTCTAGGATATTGAGAACCCCAAGTAATTAAAAAAAAATTGGCACAACCAGTGGGAGGTAGAAAAAAAAACTACCGGGATTAATATTAGATATTACAGTATATGGTATTTCTAAAAAATATTTATTTTAGGTTTTATCAAAAATTAATAGAAAAATTAACATTTAATACATAATATTTTATATGAGAAAAAACAGAAAATCAAGAAGCAAATACTAGATTTTTTTTTTTAAAAAAGATTTATAAAAATGAATAAGCAACTAAATCTATTAAAAAGATCACTCCAAAGAAATTGGTAATCTCTATATAATACAATTAATGCCTTAATTACTAGTTATTAATTACTGTTAAAAATGGAAAGAAACAAAAAATTTCAGAATTTCACAACTTATAAGGAGGTCAAACTATTAAAAATTAACCAGTTAAACAATTTATGTTACAATTAAATATTTACATTAAATTAATTTTGAAATTTCATGAGAGTCAGCTGACTCTCTCCTTTCTGGGGAATAGGATTTATTTCCCCACGAAAACTATTCTATAGCACTAGATGCACACCAAACTAAGACCCGGAGTTATATATCCCTAAAAATAAAGTTAAAAACGACCATCTCCCCGAAATAAAAGTTAGCAATTTATATATCCACAGATGTTGGTTTCAACGGTTTGTGATGTAAACCCGATAGCAAACCATCAAACGTGAAACTAAACCGAACTAAAAAACCCGATTCAACCTAGAACCTGATCCGCGTACCCATCTTAAAATACATGATTCCCCCAAAAATCCCCAAATCCACATTTTAAAAATTTTAAGAACTCCAAAATCGATTGCTCTACTCCTAAATTCCCAAATTTATTTTGCAAAATCGATTGCTCTTCTTCACTAAATTGTTTGTCAAGTTGAATGTGTCCCATTCTTCTCTCTCTCCTCGTGAAAAAGGAATCATATTTCTTCTAAATTTTTTTGGGTTTTTCTTATTAGTGACATCGCGTTCGATCGTTGGTCACCGTGGGGTTGATCCAGATTTGCAAAGTAGGGGACTCTGTTTCTTAAGCAGTTTCCGATTGTACGTTGAAGAACATTTCCGCTGTCCCTGAAGTAAGACAGAATCGAGCAACAAAACTCTTCGACGATTTGCAGGATTTCTACATCAAATGAGACTAAGAGAATGATCGGTGATCGGGTTTCAACGCTTTCTCGATAAGAATGTTGGAGGCGAAAGCAAGTGGAGCTAGAGAGGTTGCTGCTCATGCCATAGCGAGTCTTGTAACGGTTCCAACGAATTGCATAGAATTGATGATGATGATAAGAAGAATGACGATGATATTTTTATAGGTTTATGCATTGATAATTATCTGTAACATTAAGATGCCTTCTACTTTACAAGATTTTGTACAATTTTTTAATAAAGCATAACGATGTTTTATAAATAAGGGAGTCACTGTTTGTCTTGGAGGATTTACCATCTCTGTTATTGGAAAAAATCTATCACAGATTCAGTCACAATCTGTTTTTTTCCTTTGATTTTGTCCAACAAGGAGAACAATTATACAGGTTCTAGATGTCTTGGAAGTGGCTGAGATTTAGTGTCAAGATCACACGTTGTGCACACCACTTGTTTGAGAAAATGTCTCATTTAGGAAAAAACAGTGAAGAGAAGCCAATGCCTTTTCTGCTTGTTGAAAGAGGTATTGGGTCATATTTCAGACTTTGACAGGTATTAGTACTATCATACGTTTTGTAATATCTCAGCAAAAGGAACGACTAAGAACAAGGAAGAAGAAGTCTTTCGAATATCACGATCGTTTCTTCTCCATCCCACTTTCCAAGGTCTCCGATCTCTTCTGGTTTTTCTTAGATATTTTTTTTTCGTTTTATGATCGATTTGTTTTCGTAATCGATTTGTGTTAGAGATGGGTTTACCACCCCTCTAAAAAGGCCTTCTTCAATCCAGCTCGGCCCACTAGAGTTAGGGTTTCAGGCCCACTCAACTCGTCGTAATGTTGAGGTCGGCGCCGCCCTCCGAAGGAAAAAGAACCTTCCGAAAAGAAAGGGAGTTCGGCTGAAGATAAAGGAAATCTCCCTTTTTCCCGAAAAGGAAGGAGTGGCCGACTTAGATCCACTATAAATAGAGGAGGATTGGTCCATTCACGGGATCGGCAATTTCATCTCTCGAGACCTAGGGCAGACTCTGCTACGGCATAAGCTTTAGATCTCGATTCAGCGTCTAAAAGGTTTAGGTCGGCGTTCTTATTCCGACGACCTAACCTCCGTTGTACTATCTCCGAGCTTCGGCTTAATTCAATAAAGACTTACTCTTTTTCCCCACAAACTCTTATTCTTTCTTTAGATCAGATTTTAGTTCTTACAATTGGCGCCGTCTGTGGGGAGAAGAGAGACAAGTCTTTGAAAAGCCTAAAAACTCGAAAATGGTCGGGACAATATAACTCATGCAAGAACAGATCAGCGCGATAGGATCTCAAGTTCACCGAGCCATATCGTCAGCACCCGAGCTCCAAAAGATGTTGCAACTTACGCAACAGACGCCCTTCGCTCCCAACATCACGAGCATCCCACTTAGAGACCACGGGAAACTCAAGAATCTGACCTCCTATGACGGGAAGAGCGATCCCAACAAGCACCTCACGGAGTTCAACATAGCCATGGCGCGAGCACGTTTCATCGACGAGGAACGCGACGCGAGTTGTTGCCAGTATTTCGTCGAAAGCCTGAGTGGCAGCGCCCTCACTGGTTCTCCCGACTCAAGCCGCATTCCATCGAGACCTACGAACAGTTGTCGAAGGCGTTTCTCAAACATTATTCCATCTACATCGAGCAAGCGACCTCCACGCTAGATCTTTGGGCCTGTGTCCAAGGAAAAAACGAATCCCTCTGGGATTTCATAACTCGTTTCCGAGACATCGTATCTCGGACCAGCGCATCCGACGATAGCGCGATCTCTGCACTGCTACAAAACCTCCGAAAAAGTCAGCTGTTTCGCAAAAGGTTGAAGACCGGGAGACCGAGAACACTGGAGGATGCGCTGCATAAAGCTACAGGGTTCATGAGTCTGGAGGACGAGACTCTCGCAGAACAACACGAAGAAGCCGCCAAGGACAAACGGAAGGAAGCTCGAGATAAATCCGAGGACTACCAGGAGCCAAGACAGCACTACGATCGGGAAGACAAATCTCGGAAATCAAACGTATCCGCAGTAACCCGATCGTCTCGCTGGAACACATGGGATCGGAGAACTGATCGACCTGACGAAACCCCTTCCGACCCAGATTCTTTCTGCAGATGGCATGGCAGATCGAGCCATACCGAGGAAGAATGCAGAACCTTAAGAGGAAGATTAATACGAAAATGGAAGAAAGGCGAAATCAACCTCGATAATCGTCCACCGAATCCTGGAAGAGATCAAAACCGACCTGAGAACGGTAACAAACAGATCACCGAAAGGGCTTATAGGCCCGAACCACATATGGGCGGAGATGCCAGGCAAAAGGCGGACGCTCCAAAAAGAGCGCGCGACGATACTGCACCGACCCCACCAGGCTCGCCCCGACGAATAATCAACATGATCATGGACGGACTCCTCACTTGCACTGAATCAATAAATTCGATTAAAAATCATGAACGCCGAGCTGTGAACGTCAAGAATGAAACCCCGCTCTACGATGATGATATACTCATCACGTTCACTGAAGATGACGTCAAAGAAATAGACCGTCCTCATAACGATCCTCTCGTTATCTCACTGAGAATGGGTCAGGACGAGGTCTCCAAGATCCTCATCGATACAGGCAGCTCGGTCGATGTAATCTTCAAAACAACACTCCAGAAGATAGGCATAAAAGATAGTGAGATCAAGGTCGGACCTAGGCCACTCACAGGATTCACGGGGGATTCGATCTCTATGATCGGGACCATCCAGCTACCCACCTTGGTCGGAGGTGTTATGAAAATCATCGACTTCGACGTTATCGATAGGCCGGCTATCTACAATGCCATACTTGGCACCCCGTGGATAAATTTGATGCGAGCCATACCATCCTCGTATCATCAGTGCCTTAAGTTCCCGACCAAAAGAGGAATTTACACACTCCGAGGTGACCAACGCGAATCCCGCCATTGCTACATAGATAAGCAACGAGTTCGCAATGCTTTCACTATCGGCAGCCAGAATGATTTCGACCCCCGAGTCGTCCATCACGAGAAGCCGAAGAGCGAATTGGTAGTGCAAGTCAACATAGACGAGACCAATCCGGACCGATGCGTTGGGATTGGTACCGAGCTACTCCCAAGCATAAAGGACGAGCTCATCGCTTTCTTGTGTCAAAACGTGGCAACCTTCGCCTGGTCTATGGAAGACATGAAAGGAATCAGCTCGAGCATAACTAGCCACGAACTCGACGTCGACGTCACCTTCAAACCGATCAAGCAAAAGAGACGAAAGCTCGGACCAGAACGAGCTCAAGCGATTCATGACGAAGTGGACAAATTACTGAAGGCAGGATCTATAGCCGAGGTGCAATATCCGGACTGGCTGGCTAACCCCGTGGTGGCAAAAAGAAGAACGGGAAATGGAGAGTGTGTGTAGATTTCACCGACCTCAATAAGGCATGCCCGAAGGATAGTTTCCCCCTTCCTCGAATCGACCAACTCGTTGAAGCCACCGCCGGAAACCAGCTCTTGTCCTTCATGGATGCGTTCTCGGGATACAACCAGATTGTCATGCATCCCGACGACCGAGAAAAGACGGCCTTTATCACGGACCGCGGAACATACTGCTACAAGGTAATGCCTTTCGGCCTAAAGAACGTGGGCGCGACTTACCAACGCCTCGTCAACAAAATGTTTGCTAACCAGCTCGGAAGTACCATGGAAGTATACATCGATGATATGCTGGTCAAGTCAGCAAGGGCCGAAGATCACATCAGACACTTAAAAGAGTGTTTCGTCATTCTTAACGAATACGACATGAAGTTCAACCCGACCAAATGCACGTTCGCAGTCACGTCGGGAGAATTCCTCGGTTACCTCGTTACACAGCGCGGAATCGAAGCCAATCCAAAACAGATCTCGGCGATTCTAGACCTTCCTTCCCCGACGAATACAAGAGAAGTCCAGAGACTCACCGGACGGATCCCCGCTCTAAACCGCTTTATTTCCCGATCGATGGATAAATGTCTCCCGTTCTATTAGCTGCTTCGGGGAAACAAGCGTTTCGAATGGGACGAGAAGTGCGAAGAAGCTTTCCAACAGCTCAAGGCCTACTTGTCAACACCCCCGATCTTAGCAAAACCGGAAGACGGCGAAACTCTGTACCTTTACATAGCCATTTCCAGCTCGGCGATCAGTGGGGTCCTTGTTCGAGAAGATCGAGGAGAACAGAAACCAATTTTCTACATCAGCAAGTCTCTGGACGGGGCCGAAACTAGGTACCCGACCTTGGAAAAATTGGCTCTGGTTCTAGTCGTCGCCTCACGAAAACTCTGACCTTACTTCTAATCGCACACGATAGCCGTCCTCACGAGCCATTCGCTTCGAACCATACTTCACAGTCCCACCCAATCCGGCAGAATGGCCAAATGGGCAATCGAGCTATCTGAGTACGACAATGAGTACCGAACTAGGACTTGCGCAAAGGCACAAGTCCTCGCTGACTTCCTCATTGAATTACCCCCGAGCTGATTCCCGATGAAGCGCCAATAGAACGCTGGACTTTGCACGCCGACGGCCCCTCTTCACGTGTCCGGTCGGGGATCGGTATACAACTTGAATCCCCTACTGGAAAGATTCTGGAGCATTCATTTCGTCTGGAATTCCTGGCTTCCAACAACGAAGCCGAGTATGAAGCACTCTTGGCCGGCCTCCGACTAGCTCGAGGAATGTAGATTGACCACATCCGTGCCTTCTACGATTCCCAGCTTGTCGCAAATCAGTTCAATGGCGAGTACGATGCCAAAGACGACCGAATGGACGCCTACCTCAAGCTCGTTCAACTGCTGGCAAAGGAATTTACGACCTTCGAGCTCCTTAAGATATCTCGGAAGGAGAACACGGCCGCAGACGCTCTAGCAGCCCTGGCTACCAGTATCGATCCCGACCTGCAACGCACTATCCCTGTAGCGACAATACCCCACTCCATCATCATGCAGCCCGGGGAGGTCTGCACTCTGACCTATCAAGAGGATGAATACGACGACCCAATGGAGCTGCTCAACGAACCAAGAACCAACAGCGAAGATTGGCGTGCCGAGCTTATGCTATACCTAGCAGACGGGGAGTTGCCAAAGGACAGATGGGCAGCACGGCGCCTCCGAACCCGTGGCGCAAAATACTCGATGGTACGCGACCAACTTTGCCGCTGGACTTCAACAGACGTCCTCCTCAAATGCATCAATGGCGACGAAATCTCTCGCGTTATCAAGGAAACACATGACGGAGCCGGAGGCAATCATTCTGGTGGCCGGGCTCTCGCCCTGAAGGTGAAGAAGGCTGGTTTTTAATGGCCTTCCATGATGACGGACTGTGAGAAATACGCCAAGAAGTGTGAATTCTGCCAAAGGCATGCTCCAATGATCAATCAACCCACCGAGCTGCTTACCTCGGCAGTCCCGCCCTACCCCTTCATGCGCTGGGCAATGGATATCGTTGGCCCTCTCCAGTCCTCAAGACAACGCAAGTACTTGCTCGTAATGACCGACTATTTCACTAAGTGGGTGGAAGCAAAGACATACGTTCTGATTCATGACAAGGAAGTACAAAACTTCGTTTGGAAATACATCATTTGCCGACACGGGCTTCCTTACGAAATCATCACAGATAACAGATCCCAATTTATATCCAAGCTCTTCGAAGGTTTCTATGAACTTTGGAACATCCAGCTAAGTAAATCAACCCCGCGCTATCCTCAAGGCAACGGTCAAGCCGAAGCCACAAACAAAACTATCATCGACGGCCTTAAGAAACGCCTCGAAAAGAAGAAGGGCCTTTGGGCCGACATGCTAGACGGCGTCCTCTGGTCTCATCGCACAACACCTCGCACTGCTACCGGTCAAACCCCATTCTCCTTGTCTCACGGCTGCGAAGCTATGGTTCCCGCCGAGGTCAACGTTTCCAGCATTCGCCGAACTCTGATGCCCGAGAACCCCGAGGTGAACGACGCCGTACTCACCGAAAACCTCTTCATCGTCGAGGAACTGTGCGACTTGGCACTCCTTCGAATGCTGGTATACCAAAACCAAGCTTCGCAGTATTACAACAAGAAGGTCCGCAATAGACACTTCGACAAAGGAGACCTCGTCCTTCGAAAGGTGTACGAAAACACGAAAGAGTGGGGAGCAGGCAAGCTCGGCGCTAACTGGGAAGGCCCCTAAATCATCACCAAGGTCGTGAAGCCCGGCGTCTAACGCCTCGAAACAACCACGGGCGACGAAGTCCCACGGGCATGGAATTCAATGAGCCTCAAGCGCTTCTACTCTTAAGCCCGACTTACCAGCTCGGCAATCTTCTGACCGGCACCTTGGCCAAAAAAAAAAAAGAGCTCGTCAACCGAGCAGTTCTCTGTTGTAATATGAACTACGAATGGTTTGATCCCGTTTGGGTACGTAGGCAGCCCTATTTGGGTCCAACTATAACTTAATAAAATTTTTAAAATTTTACCATCTTTTACGCTCCCGAGCTATTCACACATCAACTTCCTGGCCAGTCGTTAGATCTGCCTATAACTAAGTCTGATCAACTTAGTTCGGCACTACAAAAAGCCAAGATCCGTCTTGCATGCGTTTCTCATGGATGCCGTGGTGAAATAACCCACAAATAAAAGTCGAGCCTGTTCTCGCACCCTTCTAAGTTAGGCAAAGCACATAAGTCGGGCCCTGCTCGCACCTTTGCATTCGAACTTAGAATTTCCTAAGTCATATCGATAATAAACGCCGACTTGATCGCATATCGGTATTCATACTTAGGATGAAGTCATACGATCCACATTAGCCGAGCTGAATAAATCTCTCGCACGATCGTATTAGTACTTACCTTTTAAAGCCGAGATCCGTCTCGCACATTCCTAAGTCATGTAAACATTAAATAAGCCGAGCTGAGTTAATCTCTCGCAAGTTTACATTAGCACTTAGGAAAATCTGAGCCATACAAACAACTTAAAGCCGATATCGCATCGCACGTTTGTATTCGAGTGATAGACTCATAATTTAGCATATTTTAGCATCCATATTACATAGTTTTGCATGTACTTTTGCATTCATTTAGCCACTTTTAGTCCCATTTGCATACATATTAGAGTTTAGTGAGTGTTAGCTTAGGTTGTTGCATATTTGTACATATTGAGTCCTTATTAGGTGTTTTGGAGGCTTGGAGGACCATATGGAGTTTCATGGATAGCCAAGAGGAGCAAGAGAAGCAGCCAAATGAGAAGCAGAAGTCTCTTTAGAAGCATATCTAGCATTTGGAGGTGCGAAATGTATGGGTCCGGACGAAGGCCTTGCACTGAGATTCAGACTCCGAAGCCTTCTTAAGAGTTGTAGAGGATCCATAGTTCTTTCTATTGCCGTTGGAATCAAGTCATTCGGACCCGTGGTGAGAAAGTTACATCGATTTTGGTTGGGTTCGACGACTTTGTTCGACCAGATGGTCGAACCAAACAACCAGGGGTTCTGTTCGACGACTTTGTTCGACCAGATGGTCGAACCACTGCACCAGGGGTTCAGTTCGACGACTTTGTTCGACCAACTCGTCGAACTGAACCCAGACGATTTCTTTTTGGCTACAAATCGGATCAAACGAAGACTTTCCGTTTCGATTCAGCCTTCGAGCTCTTCATGAAAGTTGTAGGTAATTGAATCACCTTTCATCTGGAAGTGGTTTCATGTCATTATGAGCTGTGGTTAGGGAGATATGGCGATTTCCGCAAGACTGCTACCCCGGGTCAAAACCCGGTTTGTTCCGGGTTGACCCGGTTTGACCTCCTTCCCTATAAATACTTAAAAACCTAATTTTTATGTATCTTCTCTTGGGCTTAAACAGAAAAACGCCCCTTTGGGGTTTTGAGGAGATTTTTGAGATTTCTTTTATGTTTAATGCAATTTGATTCTTCTTTTTTCTAATATTTCTTTCTCTAATCATTTAATCATGTTTACTAACATTTCATTCATGAGATTTGTTGGTTTATCCATGTTTAGTGAGTAGTCTCTTAGAAACTTGGGGATGGGTTAGATTTAGGGTTTTCTAATGGTTCAATCTTGCAATCTAGGTTAGATTCTTTCATCTCTCTTCTTATTAAGGAGTTCTTAATGCCAAATAGCTAATCTTTTGCTATTTTGGATCATAAGCATTTCACACACCCACCAAGTGTTTGATGAAATGCTTGAACCACTTTTCTAAGAGATTTACATTCCTAGCCTAAGATATTAGTTGCCTAGGGTGTTTATCAGGCCATTTAGACTTATTCTTATTGCTTGCTAATCATTTTAATGCTAACACATCATTAGTTCATTAAGGTGATTAGGAAATGGATTAATACCGCACATCATGGATTAATCTTTATTAGTGATCTAGGCATAGAGATAACTTGTTTAGTTGCTTAAATGATTGCAAGGTTGTTTATTTTTATGCCCAAATCAATGATTCCATCCCTAGGTTTCGTTTTTAGTCAATTAGTAATTTTGATCAGTAGTTAATCTCTTGTTTAGTGCTTGCTTAGTGATAATTAAGGCTTAGTTTTATTTAATTAGTCTTGTAGTGTGTCTTTTAGGTTGTAGCTTGGTTTTAATTGTTGCTTGTCACTTCAATTTCGAACTTGGCTTAGCTTAAATAGTTTCATGTATTCCTAGTGTTGTTAATCTTAACCCCATATGGATTGACATCTCAAATACTACAATGACATGAGTAGTAGAGATTAATTGAAGTGGAAAAATCCTACTACCAATTTGGCGCCGTTGCCATTGGGGTTTAGCATTAACCATTAGGATTTTGAATCTCTTTGAGACTAAGTTTTTATTTTACCTTGTTTGCTAATCTCTATTTGAGATGGTGCATTTCTTCTTATTTGTTGTTACTAACTTGTCTTCCTTAATTCTCTTGTGCTTTCAAAGGTACCTAAACAAAAAGAAGAGAAATGGAAAGATAAGCTCATTTGAGGTGTTGGAGATGGACAACCAAATAATCATTACTAAAGCTCCACAACCTCAAGAATTGGTATCCACTCCTACCCAAGCTCAAGAGAACAAGACAACAATTGGGAGCTTTGATACTCCTTATTCTCATGGGTTGAGATTTGGAATCCATCCTCCTCCAATAGAAGCCAAAGCCTATGAGATCAAGCTAAGTCTTGTGAGGTTAATTCAATGCTCTAAGTTCTTAGGGAATGGAATGGAGAATCCTTATGATCATGTGGACTCCTTTGAGAGGTTGTGCAACTTGTTTAGCATTGAAGGTGTGCCCCAAGATAGCATCAAGCTCATTCTATTTCCTTTCTCACTTGGAGAAAAGGCCCAAAAATGGGAGAGAGCTCTACCATCTCATTTGGTCAAATCTTGGGATGATTGTCAAAGGATCTTCCTTCTAAGGTTCTATCCCACACAAAAAACAGTCCAAATTAGGAGAGACATTTTGGGCTTCAAGCAAGGCATCCATGAGACCTTTCATGAGGCATGGGAGAGACTTAGAGGATACACTAGGGATTGTCCACATCATGGGTTCAAGAAAGAAGCAATCCTTAGCATTTTATATAGGGGAGTTGCTAAGGATCACAAATGGACATTGGATGTGGCTAGGAAAGGGCGTTTTGCAAACCTCACAATAGAAGAAGGAGAGCTACTTGTTGAGAACTTGGCCAAGTCTAGTGAAAGCTACTGTGAAGGGCGTGATACAACACCTCTAAAGAGATCATGTGAAGACTCCACATGGAAGGACTTGCTAGAGAAAGTGGATAGATGGAAAAGCTCTTAAGTGTGCAACAAAGAGGAGTTAGATTGGTTCATGAGAAGCACCAAGAGGAAGCCAATTTCGTGGTCAACAATTGGAACTTCAACCAAGGGAGTAAGCTTCTCAATCAAGGGTCTAACCATGGAGTCCAAGGAAATCACCAAGGCTACCAAGAGAACCATGAGATTTCTCAAATCTCTAACCAAGATGAGGAACAAAGAAAGGTTCTCCATCAAATCATAGAAGGCCAACAAATGTATGATATTAGGCTTGACAAGATGATGAGAGCAATGGATGACAAGATTGAGGGTTTGCAACATGAGTTAACCCTTAAGCTTGAACAATCAACCTCACAATTGGAAACCATAGAGTCCAAATTGGTTCAACTCTCTTTGCCATCCAAGAACCCAAAAGATTCAAGCAATGTCATTTCACCAATTGTTGATGTTGAGGTTGAGGAGGAAAGGACACCCAATGGTTTTAATGGACGAATTGGAGACCCAAAGCAAGTAGAGGAGGTTAGAGACGTGGGAAAATCTCTAAGCTATAGTTTACCTTCCATCCAATGGGTTCATGAAGACAAGAGTACTTTTGAGAAGAATAAAGGGGATGCATATGCTCTCAATGCAAAATGCCTAAGCTCTTTCTTCTTTCCCTCATTGGAGACTAAGGAGGATGTGAGTAATTGTGAGACAAAGGATTTAGCTTCTCCCCCAAAAGCATGTAAGAAGGAGAAAGAATCTCATGAAGAGAATGCTTTGGGTTATGGTAATGTTGAAGAAGCTTTAGCATTGGATGGAGCTTGCTTGAAAACTCTTTTCTCTACCACATTGGAAGATGAGAATGAGAATTGCAAGGGGCAAAAGATGGGTAAAGGAAATGAGGACAAGAAGAAGCCAAACCATTACAACCATCTCACTCTTGCTCCATCCTCTCACACTATGAGTCTACACCCTTTTAGACTCATAGATGGAGCCATTGAGTACAATGTGAAGTGCAAGGGTATTCCTAAACCCTTTGCAAGTGTCAAAGCCATTTGTCATTCCACAATGAAGGAGAATGACAAGGAAAGGCTTGAAGAGCTACTCTCCAAGGTTCTCAAGCTTAATCTCACACATGGCACAAGC
>JAHZTW010000006.1:20634751-20648698 GCA_020283515.1 Alliaria petiolata
AAAAAGAAAAATCAAAAGAGCCAAAAGGCCAAAGAAAATAAAAAGGCTACCTAGGAATAAAAGGAAGAGCTAAGTTGTTAAAAGATCACACCATTCGCTATGAGATAAAGGTTAAAGAAGATTCCCCTTAGAGCTTTAAAAGAAGAGATTCATGGGTTTTGCAAGGAACAAATAGCCTTGGGAGAAAAGGGTAGCTTTAGAGGGTTGAGTGAACTTAAAAGGAAATAATGAGAGGGGTTTTTTTTGGACCATTGATAGCATTATGGGTAGATGAGAGTCTAGTCTTGTATGCATCACTTGTCTTTTACCTTTAGCATTATGCATAAAGTTCAATCCTCTTTGAGTGAGACCCTTGTTTGCAATGGAAGCCTCATGAATTGAGATCATTCTTATCTCAAAACCTAGTCCCTTAGCCAAATGAATTCACTTGCATTGCATTGACATGATTCACGGTTTGCAATAAATGAATGTTAAAGAGTTTGTTGGATAGGGAGACTTATCTAGATTGAGATCTTTGTGCATTTGATTGTTGTGATGGGCATGGCTAACTCGTTTGGAGTAGGATGAATTCAAATGCATTTAGAATTAAGAACAAGGACATTAAGTTGATTATTTTTGTCGTCATTCTTGGATATTTCACACCTCTCTCTTAGATTTGTCATGTTTGTTTGCTTGAGGGCAAGCAAAAGGTAAGTTTGGGGGAGTTGATAGACTCATAATTTAGCATATTTTAGCATCCATATTACATAGTTTTGCATGTACTTTTGCATTCATTTAGCCACTTTTAGTCCCATTTGCATACATATTAGAGTTTAGTGAGTGTTAGCTTAGGTTGTTGCATATTTGTACATATTGAGTCCTTATTAGTTGTTTTGGAGGCTTGGAGGACCATATGGAGTCTCATGGATGATCAAGAGGAGGAAGAGAAGCAGCCAAATGAGAAGCAAAAGTCTTTTAGAAGTATATCGAGCATTTGGAGGCGGGAAATGTATGTGTCCGGAAGAAGGCTTGCACTGAGATTCAGACTCCGAAGCCTTCTTAAGAGTTGTAGAGGATCCAGAGTTCTTTCTAGCGCCGTTGGAATCAAGTCATCCGGACCCGTGTTTAGACAGGTACATCGATTTTGGTTGGGTTTGACGTGTTTGTTCGACCAGCTGCTCGAACCAAACAACCAGGGATTCTGTTCGACGACTTTGTTTGACCAGCTGCTCGAACCACTGCACCAGGGGTTCAGTTCGACCACTTTGTTCGACCAACTGGTCGAACTGAACCCATACGATTTTTCCGGGTACAAATCAGATCAGACGAAGACTTTTCGTTCCGATTCAACCTTTGGGTCCTTCATGAAAGTTGTAGGTAATTGAATCATCTTTCATTTGAAGGTGGTTGCATATCATTATGAGCTGTGGTTAGGGAGATATGGCGATTTCCGCAAGACTGCTACCCCGGATCAAAACCCGGCTTGTTCCGGGTTGACCCGGTTTGACCTCCTTCCCTATAAATACTTAAAAACCTAATTTTTATGTATCTTCTCTTGGGCTTAAACCTAAAAAACGTCCCTTTGTTGTTTTGAGGAGATTTGGAAGATTTCTTTTAAATTTAATGCAATTTGATTCTTGTTTCTTCTAATCTTTCTTTTTCTATTCATCTAATCATGTTTACTAACACTTCTTGCATGAGATTTGTTAGATTAGCTATGATTAGTGAGTAGTCTCTTAGGAATTTGGGGATGGGTTAGATTTAGGGTTTTCTAATGGTTCAATCTTGCAATCTAGGTTAGATTCTTTCATCTCTCTTCTTATTAAAGTGTTCTTAATGCCAAATAGCTAATCTTTTGCTATTTTGGATCATAAGCATTTCACACACCCACCAAGTGTTTGATGAAATGCTTGAACCACTTTTCTAAGAGATTTANCATTTCACACACCCACCAAGTGTTTGATGAAATGCTTGAACCACTTTTCTAAGAGATTTACATTCCTAGCCTAAGATATTAGTTGCCTAGGGTGTTTATCATGCCATTTAGACTTCTTCTTATTGCTTGCTAATCATTTTAATGATAACACATCATTAGTTCATTAAGATGATTAGGAAAGGGATTAATACCACACATCATGGATTAGTCTTTATTAGTGATCTAGGCATAGAGATAACATGTTTAGTTGCTTAAATGATTGCAAGGTTGACCATTTGAATGCCCAAATCAATGATTCCATCCCTAGGTTTCGTTTTTAGTCAATTAGTAATCTTGATTAGTAGTTAATCTCTTGTTTAGTGCTTGCTTAGTGATAATAAAGGCTTAGTTTCATTTAATTAGTCTTGTACTGTCTCTTTTAGGTTGTAGCTTGGTTTTAATTGTTGCTTGTCACTTCAATTTCGAACTTGCCTTAGGTTAAATAGTTTTATGTATTCCTAGTGTTGTTAATCTTAACCCCATATGGATTGACATCTCAAATACTACAATGACATGAGTAGTAGAGATTAATTAAAGTGGAAAAATCCTACTATCATCGAGCTCCAGCTACTCATGTATCTACTAAAACAGTTCCAGATCGGAAACGCAATTGAGAATTCAAAGCACTCCATAAAAGCCAAAACCGGCAAACTTGTTCAAAAGCCCCCTCGGGCAAACCAAAGGAAACATACATACCCAGTTCAGGTTATCAAAGTTTACATAAAAAAAAAATATAATAAAAAAAAGATTTAACTAGGGGTGATCAATCCCCGAGAACATCGATCAGCTGCTCGTCGTCTTCCAGCTCGGTCCCCTCCTTGCTTTGCTCAGCTCGAACAGGCTCATGGCCAGAATTTTCTCCCTCCGCCTTTTCTGCTCGATCATCTCCCTCTGGAAGCTCTTCCTCTGGCTCAAGTCTCACGGACGAGTCAGTAGAGTTAACCACAGCGGGATCGACCATAGTGGGATCAACCGCTGCTTGAGTTTCGAGCTGCTCGTCACCCGTCCCTGCAGCTACGTTTTCAACCCGGACGGTCGACTGGAGAAGCAGCGGCGCGTCAGTTGAAGCAGTAACGGTCGCTGTTGCAATGGCAATGCTTTCGACCTGCGGCTCAGGAGACTTAAGCTGAGAAGCTACCTCGGGGGTCACCATAGGCGCGTTCGACCCAAATTCGTTGATTCCTGCAGGGCGAGCGGACGGGTCATCACGAGGATAGCGCAATGCCAGCAGAGGGGCATCGAACTCACCCTCTGCGAAGAAGATTTCATCGAAAGCATTCACCTTGGCCTCCCACTTGGCGACGCCATCTTCAATCTTATCAGTGGACGCCTTGGGAAGGTCCAACCCCAACTTCTTGGCGAGCTCCGTAATAGAGCGAGCTCCACGGGCTTGAGCCAAGGACGAAACAATCTTTTCGACCTCCTTTCGTTGCTCGAGACTTCTCTCCATTTTCTCTGTCAAGCCTGTGTAGAAGTTGACGACATGACTTTGGGCAAAGACGGCTATCTCGTCACGAGACTTCCTCAACCGGGCGGCCTCCGCTCTGAAGTGTTCAACCTGCTTCGTTGACCTGATGAGAGCCGAGGAGATCTCGGAATTATTAGCCTCCAACTCCCCAACTTGGGATTGAAGCTCGATAATTCGCTCTTCGAGCTGTGCAGTTTTTAATTTCTCGACTTCGAGGCCAAGGCTGGCTTCGTGGAACTTCTTCTCTGCCGCCGCCCTCTCCTTCTCGGCCTCTTTGGCCTTCTTCACATCACGATCGAGACGGCCGAGCAGATGATTCGCGCTGCTTTTCGCCTGTAAAAGTAGGTATAAGAGCTTATTCTAGGGCATGGAAGAAAATTGGACTTAAGGAGTCTTACCCGGACTTCGTCCGCGGCCCACTGCTCGTACTCGTCCCGATAAAGAAACTCCTCCACCGGAGGACCAGCCATCGGTCTGGCCTTGAGTTTCCAAACCAGCTGAGAACAGGCGCGGCGATCAGTTGACAGCGGTTTCTTCCCGTGATACTCGAACTGGAAGGCGCTAGGATTTGGAACAAAATCTGATCTAGCTCACTTGGAAGCCTGGTCAAGAGTATCCTTCGACTTCTCTACCTCCGAAGACTTCCGTTTGCCATCCGACTTGGCTTTCCTTTTCGCTGCCTCTTCGGCAGTCCCCTGCATCTCTGCAGCAACCTTGGAACCTCCGGCAGCCTGGCACTCCGCAAGAGTAACATCATCCGATCTCAAGCTCGGAACGGACGCTTCAGCTCCGTCTCGTTTAGGATCTTTTTTTCTTAGATCCCCGCGAGGCCTTCTTAGCATCGCTCGTCCGTTTCGGCCCGAACTCCTCGGGACCCTTTCCCTTATCGACGCTGGAACCTGGCCCCGTCGTTGGCGACTTCGCGCCAGACTTCTTTATAACCTCCTCCAAACCCGTAGAGTAATCTTCGATCTCTCGGGGAGCGAGCGGCATTTTCGCATAGAACGATCCGTACGACTTCTTCCCGGGCATCCGTTTAAGGGTGGTCAGCTCCTCGAATACATGACAATTGAATGGAACCCCGTTCTCAAAGGCCATGACTAAAACCGCAACTAAATTTTTGATGCCACCGTGGCCCATCTGGGAAACCGACATTCCCATTGCGTTGCAGAACTCGAACAAAAGTCGTGGAAGCGGAAACCAAAGGTGACAGTGCGTGAAAAAGCACTCGTAAAGGCAGACCCAGCCCGAAGGAACGTCCCAAGGACGTTCAAAGGGAGCTGGAACTATGAATTTCACTTCAGGACCGATCCCGCGCTGTCTCTTTAGCGCAAGCAAAGACTCTCCCGTCGACTGGGTCGGAATCACGCCCCAACGATTATCTGAAACGGGAAGGATTTTCTTCTTCTTCTTCTTGGCCCCACCTTTTTTTGTCTCGGCCTCTGGCTTAGTCCAGAGGTCAACGATCCCATAATCGCCAAACTCCTTGTCGAGACCAGAACCGACAGCAGCTCGGGCTTCTGTCTCCGCGACGACAGCTTCGTCCTCCGGGCATAATTCGTTGCCACCACCAGCCTCATCAGGCTCGTCTCTTAATTGAAGAACGCTAAAGGTTTGCCGAGCTGAGGACGCTTCAGCATCACCAGGACGGGTCATCCCGAGCTGCGTCGCTTCAAACCGCTCGACAGCAGCCTGCTGATTTAGAAGCCTTAACTCGGCACGGGAGTACCCCGTTTCATCTGCGAACTCCCGGTCGAATTCCTCCGAGCTATCAGATGGGATCCGACCTGATACCTTTGGAGTCGTGTCTTCTTCTGAGCTCGGAGAAACTAGAAGTGCCTTCACTTTGGAATTTTTTCGGATCAAACCCATTTTGTTTGATGGATTCTCTTGAAGAAAATGGAATAACATGAAGAGAAAGGGAAGAACACGAAGAACACGGGCGGTAGATCTGAAGCAGATCGGCAAAATCACGCTGAGAAACCTAAAACTACGGCGTTTTGGTTATCTAGAGCGGAGAAATAAATTAAGAGAGGGAGAGAGAGCGAACCTTGGCTTTCTTTCGCGAATTGGAGAAGTGAAGAAATAAGGAGAGCTCTCTCAATTTATAGAGAAACGAGAACGGTTATCGAGGGTCATCATTACTTTGGAGACTCTTCGTATTTCCCGAATTAAATCTATTCAAAAAATATCCCGCCTTTCGCGTAGGGAAACCCTAATGTCTTCGGGACCCACATATTGACGGCAATATTATTACTTAATCCGGGGTTTTAGCGATCTTTTCCCAGATAAAGACCTCGCCTTAAAATAATTATACAAGGTTGTGAACATCCCGACCTGGATTCAAGCCGAACAGATCTCTCTTTTCATAGTTCCCCGAACTCCTTGCTCGAAGCTCGCCGAACTGAGGGGGGGGGGACTAATTGTTAGAGATGGGTTTAGCACCCCTCTAAAAAGCCCTTCTTCAATCCAGCTCGGCCCACTAGAGTTAGGGTTTCAGGCCCACTCAACTCGTCGTAACGTTGAGGTCGGCGCCGCCCTCCGAAGGAAAAGGAAACCTTCCGAAAAGGAAGGGAGTTCGGCTGAAGATAAAGGAAATCTCCCTTTTCCCCGAAAAGGAAGGAGTGGGGATGGCCGACTTAGATCCACTATAAATGGAGGAGGATTGGTCCATTCACGGGATCGGCAATTTCATCTCTCGAGACCTAGGGCAGACTCTGTTACGGCATAAGCTTTAGATCTCGATTCACCGTCTAAAAGGTTTAGGTCGGCGTTCCTATTCCGACTACCTAACCTCCGTTGTACTATCTCCGAGCTCCGGCTTAATTCAATAAAGACTTACTCTTTTCCCCACAAACTCTTATTCTTTCTTTAAATCGGATTTTAGTTCTTACACCTTGCCTATCTTGGATGTTCATTTTAGCTTTTGAATCTAAATCGAATTTCTAGATTTTTAGGGTTCTAAGATTTGAGGATTTTTGATTTTTGATTTGGGGATTTTGTAATTGAATAGGGTTATGATTACCGGTCCTTGTGATGGTTTTTAGATGTAATCGGGTCGTAATCAGGTTTATTTCGGTTTAATTTTGGCATTACGTGGTTAAGATTTGTTTAGTAAATAATAAATCAGTTAAAACCAAGGTTTATGGGTTCTAAAATTTTGAACATTTAATTCGGGGATATATAAGTTTGAAATTTTTATTTCGGGGAGATTAAAGTTTTAAATTTTATTTTCGGGGATATATAGCACGGGGTCTTAGTTTGATGTGGACCTGGTGCTATATGATAGTTCTCGTGGGAAAATTGATTGTTTATATTCCAAATCCAATGAACATAAACATCTTTTGAGTAAGAGAAAATCTTGTTATATGTATCTCACAAGGCCTAAAATAATATAATTCATAAATAGCTTTATGTTTTCAAGAATTATTTCGTCTTTAATTTGTTTTTATTTTCTTAACTGGTTTTCAAATTTAAAAACAAGAGAAGAAAAATAATACAAATTAAAGCAAACCCACACCCAATAGTCTTTAGTTAGACAAAACGCTCTACGTAAATAGTGAAGAAAAGTTTCAGATTGCAAAAAAGGAGACCAGAATTATTTCATTTTGACAATACCCTACAGATTCATTGATCTGAAGAGCATATTGATTAGGCGGGTATGGGAAAGCAGATAGGAGGGTATATGGGACAGGAGCTAACCAAAACATCTAACCAAAACATCTGTAAGAATACATGTGTCAGTTAATGGCCTAGAACCGCTGGCACATGAGTCTATACTGGAATTTGCCAATGGAGATGAGGCGATGGTGACACTAGAATACGAGAAACTGGAAAACCATTGCACTAGATGCTACAAACTATCCCATCTAAGTAAAGAGTGCACAGAAGGAAAAGACACACATACAAAAAGCAGTGAAGCTAACAGACTAGCACCCAAACAGCCAAATGCCGAGCATATGAGGAGTCTGGGGACACCTATCTGCCTATCCTCTACAAAGGCTGGACCAACGGGAAACAGAGAAAATGAGGGGACACGAAAATTTAGTGTTGCTCACCACGAGGAGATCCGACATACACAAAGAGACTTTCACCAGAGACAAGACCGATATGGGAGATCTTTTGGAGAGAGAGTCTCGGACAAGAGTCAAGGGGAGAAAATCCGTTATGAAGCTGCCTACAAGGAGAAACAAAGGCTAGATGAGTTTAAAAAAGGGACCCGATAAATGGGGCGGAAGAAAGCCAACCTCGAACAAGATTAGGTGGCCTCCCTCACTTGCGAGGAAACTTTGGACAGACGAGAAGGTAGCACTCTAAAGACCTACGTACACATCTACAGAACCGAGAAAGATTAAGTGAAAGCTATCACTCCCCAATTCAGCTTTGGAGGGTAAAAAACAAAGGACAAGAGGATATAAGGGAGGCACTTACCAGGGATAATCACTCGACTTCGGAAAGAAGCAATCGAACCCCCTATCAAATAAATTTGGAGAAGGAGCTGTTTTCCCCATTACCCATCACTATAGAAGATGTAATGGAGGACTTTAGAGACGTCACTATCCAATATACATCTTTTGCAGACCCTACGGAGAGTGCTGCTAGAAGGATGAGGGTCTTACATGGAGAAGAAAGGAGACTAATGGCAGAAACAGCAGCGTCAGCCTCTGCCCCGGTGGAGGATCAGCTAATTGTAGGAAACTCTATGGACAGTACCCACAACTCCTCACCTGGGTTGCCACCCCCACTACGCTCACTGCAAGCAGAAGGAGGAGCTCTGGTAAAGAAGAAAAGAGGCCGTCCACCGGGAGGAAAAAGGAAAGTTGCTGATAGCAATCCCCTCCAACGAAAAGGAACAAGCCCAAGTATAAAAAAGATTGCTGGCATCAGGGCATCACCAAAAATAGGGAAAACCACTCAAAGGATGCTTACCGGTAATGGTTGAGCTAGAGTAGGAAAGACTAGCCAAAACAGGGCCACGTCAAATGATGCTGGACCAAGCAAGGTGATGATCCGAACGGTATTGAAAAAGGAAGGGGATTTTCGGCCTCCTCCAAGTCCTCTTCCTTAACAACGGTGGTGTGGAACTGTCAGGGACTAGGGAATCCTGAAACAGTTCACAGATTAAAAGATATTCAGCTGGAATTTGACCCGGATATCGTTTTCCTATCGGAGACAAAGAATGCAGATAAAGTGGTGATCAAAGCTTTTGAAGAATTAGGCTATACAAATAGCATACTAGTACCCCCGGAAGGACATGGAAGTGGTGGTTTGGCTTTAGTCTGGAAACATGATATCAATCTAGAGATAATCACAAGATGCAAAAACTACATCGACACGAGGATCAGATACAAAGGAAAGAGTTTCAATGCAACCTTCGTGTACGGAGATACGGATAAGAGTAAAAGAAAAGAAACCTGGAATACACTGGTTGCTCTAGCTGTGGCTCGTGACACCCCCTGAATTGTAACGGGAGATTTTAATGACATCGTTGAACACACGGAGAAAACAGGAGGCACTCAAAGACCAGAAGGATCCTTCATGGATTTCAGGTCCTTTGTATCTGAAGCAGACCTATACGATCTCCACCATTCTGGTAATCCGCTTTCTTGGAAGGGTAATAGAGCAGAGCAACATACAGTCAGGTGCAGGTTGGATAGAGAAATGGTTAACAGCTCCTATGTAGAGATATTCCCAACGACCAGATGCCAATATCTAAGGTTTGAAGGCTCAGACCATAGACCTATCATCTCTGTTGTTGAACCTGAAAGAAAGAGAAACAAAGGTTTGTTTAGATACGATATAAGACTAAAAGATAATGAGGAAGTCAAACTACTTACGGAAGCTACCTGGAAAGAAGGGAAAAACTTACCAGTAGAGAGAAGAATATCTCGAGTCAGATGGGCAATAATCCAGTGGAGGGAGAACCAAACACCTCAATAGTAAAAAGCCGATTGAAGACAACCAAGCTGCGCTGGACAAGGCAATGACGGCTCCTCATCACAATGAAACCCTCCTGACAGAAATCAAAGGAAATTTAAAACATGCATATAAAGAGGAGGAAGCATATTGGAAGCAGAGAAGTAGGACACTGTGGTTAAGTCTAGGAGACAGAAACTCTGGCTATTTCCATGCTATTACAAAAGGAAGAAACACTATAAACAGATTTTCAGTCATTGAAAACAAAGAAGGGAAGGCGATTTATGAAGAATCTGAAATAGCAAGGGTCATTGTAAATTACGACCAATACCTATTTAAATCCAATGGAGAAGATAACACTAGCATCATCAATCAAGCACTACAGCCTATGATCTCAGAGGAGACAAATGCTCAGCTAATCAAAGATCCCTCGGCTGAAGAAATCAGAAAAGCGTAAAAGAAGTCCAAGAATTCTTCAAATCGGGAATCCTACCATCATCTATTATCTCAACTCATGTACGACTAATCCCTAAGGTGCAAGGACCGAAAACAGCTGCAGAGTATCGGCCCATTGCTTTGTGCAATGTGTATTACAAGCTGATTTCGAAAATACTTACCAAGAGGCTACAGCCGATACTCCATGTCATCATATCGGAGAATCAGTCAGCTTTTGTTCCGGGTAGAGCCGTTTCGGACAACGTGCTAATAACCCATGAGATGCTCCACTACCTGAAACATCCACAGCTGAAGTCCACTCTGCAATGGCAGTTAAATCGATATGAGTAAAGCATATGATAGACTAGAGTGGGGGTTTATTGATAGCGGGATTTTTCACACTTTCAATTAATCCCAACTACTCATATCATTGTAGTATTTGAGATATCGAATCCACAGGGAACTAGAGACCTAAACACTAGGAATACACAAAATTTCCTAAGCTAAGCAAAATCAAATAAGGGAAGGTTTTTATCTAACAACCTAAGTGAAATAAAAGCAAAGAAAGCTAACAACTTAAGAAATCAAAACAAGAAACTAAAGCAAGACAAGAAACTAAGCAAAACTACTAATCAAGATAAACAAAGACTAAAATCGAATCCAAGGATGAGATTATGGACTTTGGGTGATCCTAGAGCTAACCTATGATGTTCAAACAATCACATAAATGCTAATCCTTAGGTTTAGAACTCTAAACAAAACTAATCCACTCTCATGGCACTAATCCCTTTGCTAATTACCTAATCAATATCTAATCGTCATTAGTGTAAAGATAATCAACAAGCATTAAAATTCAGTTCTAATCTACCAATAAACACCTTAGACATCTACTTTCATAGGCTAAGCATGTAAATCTCTTGATTTAGTTGGTTGGGGCATTTCATCAAACACCTTGTGGGTGGGAAATACCCTTTGGTCTAAATCACTTTTCTCAAAGCAAATCTAGCATGAAGATCACTAAACATGAAAGGATATAAACATTCAAATCTCTAAACATCAAAAATCAACCCTAATCTCACCCTAATCTACCTCATCCTTAGATCTTAAAAAGACTACTCACTAATCATAGTTAAACCAACAAATCTCATGAAAGAAATGCTAGTAAGCATGATTAAAGAAGAGGAAGATGAAAGATTAAGAAAGGAAAACATAAAATTGCATTAAACTTAAAAAAAATATCAAAATGTCCTCAAAACTCCAAAGGGGCGTTTTTTAGGTTTAAACCCAAGAGAAGATACATAAAAATTAGGTTTTTAAGTATTTATAGGGAAGGAGGTCAAACCGGGCCAACCCGGAACAAACCGGGTTTTGACCCGGGGTAGAAGTCTTGCGGAAATCGCCATATCTCCCTAACCACAGCTCGTAATGACATGCGACTACCTCCAAATGAAAGCTGATTCAATTACCTACAACCTTCATGAATATCTCGAAGGCTGAATCGGAACAAAAAGTCTTCGTATGATCTGATTTTTACCCGGAATGGATCTGTATCGACCTTACTAGCTCGATATGAAGCTCGATATGATGCTAAAGATCTTCTTCATTGGCTGTATCGACCTTACTAGGTCGGTACAAATGCTCGAAACACGTCTTCAGCCTTCCTGTTGGTGTGTATCAACCTTGGTAGGTCGATACAAATGTCCGATATGCATGCTCCGTCTTCTCGGTTGGACTGTATCGAGCTTAGTAGCTCGATGCATCTGCTCGATATGGATTAAAATAGCTGTAACTTTCTAACCCAGGGTCAGAATGACTTGATTTCAACGGCATTAGAAGGCTCACTGGTTCCTCTACACCTTTGAAGAAGGCTTCGGAATCTGAATCTAAGCGCAAGACCTTCGTCCGGACCGATACATTTCGCGCCTCCAAATGCTCGATATGCTTCTAAAAGACTTTTGCTTCTCATTTGGCTGCTTCTCTTCCTCCTCTTGATCATCCATGAGACTCCATATGGTCCTCCAAGCCTCCAAAACACCTAATAAGGACTCAATATGTACAAATATGCAACAACCTAAGCTAACACTCACTAAACTCTAATATGTATGCAAATGGGAATAAAAGTGGCTAAATGAATGCAAAAGAACATGCAAAGCTATCTAAAATGAATGCTAAAATATGCTAATTTATGAGTATATCAACTCCCCCAAACTTGCCTTTTTGCTTGTCCTCAAGCAAATAAAGACAAATCGGAGAGAGAGGTTTAAAAATGGGGGTTAAATTCCCAAAGTATTTTTCAAATAAATCAAATCAATGGTCCTTGTTCTCAGTCCTAGGATGCAGTATCCAAACACTACTCCAAAGAACTTAGCCATACTTATCACATATTGAATTTCAAATCAAGACTTGTCTATTCCAAACAATCCAAGAATCCTAACCTTTAACATTCATTAAAGCTCAAACCGTGAATCACACTTATGCATTTAAAACCGAATACATTTGGCTAGGGACAAGGTTATGTGATAAAAATGATCTCATTCATGTGTGTACTCCAAGCTATGGTTTATCTCAAAAGGATTGAACTTATGCATAATGCTAAAGGTAAAAGGCAATGTATGCATACATGACTAGACTCTCATCTACCCAGATAGACTAACAATGATCCTAATTCTCCTCTCATTGATTTTTTTTTTTTTTTTTGCTCACTCACCCTCTAGAGATAGCCATAATCAAGCAAGAAAACGCTAAGTACAAACCCACAAGAACTTCATCAATCACATTCACTTTAGGGAAACTTCTTCAACCTTACTTATAGCTAGTGGTATGGCCATTCAAATATTAGCTCTTTTCTTTTACTTTGATAGCTCTCTTCTCATATATTTTTTTTTCTTTCTCTTATGCACTTGGCCATTTTGGCTGTTTTCTTAGATATATATTTTTTTCAAGAGAGCTATCTCTTTTTCTTTTCAACTTGAGCTTTTAATCAAGACAGTTCAAGACCAACCACTTAAAACTATGTATCCCTTTCTATTCAAACTCCAAACACCAACTTCTTCTCAAACACGAAACAAGGTAAGCATATTCTACAACACCCGTGAATTCCCACCCAAAATCCAGCTTAAAACTAGCTTCAATATGCAAAGCTAGCATCAATATGAGAGCCTAGACATGTCGCCCTAAACCTAACACTTTATGCCAAGTTCAATTAAAAATAAGGCCTCACAATTTGCAATCACACAAGAATTTTGGCTTGAAAGGAGGGTAAGAGTTAAGGTGTGGTGTTCTATTTAGGCTAACAAGAGTGTGGTGAAGGGAATAAGAAAGCCTAAATATTTTTTTTTTCATAATCCATGTATTCTTTTTCAAATGCACAAGTATGATAATTCAAAATCCATGTTAACGTTTCACTTGATAGAAAAGGATTCAATTCATGCTTTTTTCAACTTTAAGACAAGAAAATTAAAACAAATGATCCAAGTATGGTTAGAACTTAACTTCAAGTTTGCACAAGCATCAAAGGACTACTAACTAGGGCCTTGAACCAATTCATGAGCTTAAAACACTTTACATGCCCCCTATGCACGTGAATGATGCAACCTACATGATAAAAAATCTAGACTCAATCCTACAAAATTTACAAATGAAAATGCAAGCTAACTGAATTTTTTTTTTTTTTTTTTTCGAAAATTTCAAAAACATTTCTGATTTTTATATGCAAATGTATATGCATGAAGACTCAAATATGCTTAAAGGGAGAATAAGAACACAAAACACGAAATCAAATCTCTCAACCTCTCCCCAAACTTAAATTACACAGTCCCTTGTGTAATAAAAGTTCAAGAGAGACCAAAGCAACAAAAACAAAATAAAAACAAAAGTGGTATATACAATGAAATAGAAAGAAGACCATACCTTGGCCCTAGCCTTTGTCCTTAGGGAGTTGGAGAGGAGGAGTAGTGGGACTCCTTGTTGAGGTGGTGATGGTGAGATGAGTTGCAAGGGATGTATCCAAGCTTGTGCCATGTGTGAGATTAAGCTTGAGAACCTTGGAGAGTAGCTTTTCATGCCGTTCCCTGTCATTCTCCTTCATTGTGGAATGACAAATGGCTTTGACACTTGCAAAGGGTTTAGGAATACCCTTGCACTTCACATTGTACTCAATGGCTCCATCTATGAG
>JAHZTW010000006.1:20666143-20743752 GCA_020283515.1 Alliaria petiolata
TCTAAAAGACTTTTGCTTCTCATTTGGCTGCTTCTCTTCCTCCTCTTGATCATCCATGAGACTCCATATGGTCCTCCAAGCCTCCAAAACACCTAATAAGGACTCAATATGTACAAATATGCAACAACCTAAGCTAACACTCACTAAACTCTAATATGTATGCAAATGGGAATAAAAGTGGCTAAATGAATGCAAAAGAACATGCAAAGCTATCTAAAATGAATGCTAAAATATGCTAATTTATGAGTATATCATTTATTAAGGGGGTGTTTGAGAGTCTAGGCTTTCATCCCAAATGGATAAACTGGATAATGCAGTGCGTTACTACTGTATCCTACTCTTACCTGATCAATGGTGCTCCATATGGTAATGTGTATCCCAAGCAGGGAATCAGACAAGGGGATCCACACTTTCACCCTACATCTTCATTGTTTGTAGTGAGGTCTTGTCGTGTTTGTGTCGCCAAGCTCAGATACGAGGAAGATTAAAGGGTATCCGAGTGGCAAGAGGAAGCCCACAAGTTAACCATCTCCTGTTTGCAGATGACACGATGTTTTTCTGCAAAACAAGCACAAAAAACAGTTGAGCCCTAAAGCAAATCCTCAACCAGTATGAAAGAGCTTTGGGACAATGTATCAACAAAACCAAGTCAGCTATTACTTTCTCGCATAAAGCTCCTAGTGAACTAAGAAAGAATTAAGCATGACCTGGAAATCTCTATGGAGGGTGGAGTCGGGAAGTACCTTGGCTTGCCTGAGCATTTTGGAAGGAAGAAAAGAGATCTCTTCACGGGTATAGTGGATAGGATCCAACAAAAGACTAATAGCTGGTCTGCAAAGTTCCTGTCCCCGGCAGGAAAAATGACAATGCTAAAAAGTGTGCTATCCTCCATGTCGTCCCATGCCATGACCTGCTTTAAACTCCCAGTCTCATGATACAAGAGTTTTTACTCTCTTGCAAGCAAATTCTCAATTGCTCATATCATTGCAATATTTGAGATATCAATCCATCTTGGGAGTTTGATGCAAAAGGAATACAAAGTTTTGTCTAAGCTATGCTAAATTCGAAATTGAAGTGACAAACAACAATTAAAAGCAAACTACTAGCTAAAGAGAGATACTACAAGACTAATTATATGAGCTAAAACCTTAATTATCACTAATCAAGCACTAATCAAACAATTTACTACTAAGCAAGATTAACAAATTACTAAAAACGAAACCTAGGGATGGAATCATTGATTTGGGCATCTAAATGGCCAACCTTGCAATCATTTAAGCAACTCAAACAAGCTTTCTCTATGCCTAGAACACTAATTAAGACTAATCCATGATGTGTGGTACTAATCCCTTTCCTAATCACCTTAATGAACTAATGATGTGTTAGCATTAAAATTATTAGCAAGCATTAAACATGAGTCTAAATGGCATGATAAACACCCTAGGCAACTAATGTCTTAGGCTAGGAATGTAAATCTCTTAAAAAGTGGTTCAAGCATTTCATCAAACACTTGGTGGGTGTGTGAAATGCTTATGATCCAAAATAGCAAAAGATTAGCTATTTGGCATTAAGAACTCCTTAATAAGAAGAGAGATGAAAGAATCTAACCTAGATTGCAAGATTGAACCATTAGAAAACCCTAAATCTAACCCATCCCCAAGTTCCTAAGAAACTACTCACTAATCATGGTGAAACCCACAAATCCTATGAAAGAAATACTAGTAAGCATGATTAAAGAAGAGATAGATGAAATATTAGAAGGAACAAGAATCAAATAGCATTAAACTTAAAATAAATCTCTCAAATCTCCTCAAAACCCCAAAGGGCCGTTTTTCTGTGTAAGCCCAAGAGAAGATACATAAAAATTAGGTTTTTAAGTATTTATAGGGAAGGAGGTCAAACCGGGTCAACCCGGAACAAACCGGATTTTGACCCGGAGGAGCAGTCTTGCGGAAATCGACATATCTCCCTAAACGCAGCTCCTAATGACATGAAACCACCTCCACATGAAAGCAGATTCAATTATCTACAACCTTCATGAAGGGCTCTGAGGCTGAATCGGAATGGAAAGCCTTCATCTGACCCGATCTTCCAGTCACTTCAGGCAGTCTTGCGCCGCATCGGTTTGGCAATCCGAGGTGCTCCAAACCGAGGCAATTTCTGGTGGCTTCATCTCGGTTTGGCAATCCGAGGTGGCCAAACCGATGCATTCTCTGGTCGTCTTGCATCTGTTTGTTGTCCGATGTACCTCAAACCGATGTGATCTCTGGTTGCTCTGATTCGGACAGTCTTGCAAGAATCGCCGTATCTCGTGAACCGCTGGTCGTAATGACTTGATTCCAACGGCATTAGAAAGCTCATTGAATCCTCTACAACTTTGAAGAAGGCTTCGGAGTCTGAATCTAAGTGGAAAGCCTTCGTCTGGACACATACATTTCACACCTCCAAATGCTCAACATGCTTCTAAAAGACTTCTGCTTCTCATTTAGCTGCTTCTCTTCCTCCTCTTGATTATCCATGAAACTCCATATGGTCCTCCAAGCCTCCAAAACACCTAATAAAGACTCAATATGTACAAATATTCAACAACCTAAGCTAAAACTCACTAAACTCTAATATGGATGCAAATGGGACTAAAAGTGGTTAAATGAATGCAAAAGTACATGCAAAACTATGTAAAATGAATGCTAAAATATGCTAAATTATGAGTCTATCATCTCACTCTGTAAGCGTATCCAATCAGCTCTGACACGTTTCTGGTGGGACACAAACCCAGATGTAAGAAAGATGTCCTGGATTGCTTGGGATAATCTAACTCAAGCAAAAGAGCAAGGTGGATTAGGTTTCAGAGACATACCGTGCTTTAATGATGCTTTATTGGCCAAACTAAGCTGGAGGATACATACTAAGCCAAATTGCCTTCTGGCCCAAGTCTGCTTGGGTAAGTATTGCCAAGATATGCCTTTCCTTGATTGCCCCCGAGTTTTAATTTCCTTGCACGGATGGGCTGGGATTCTGATTGGGAGGGACCTGCTAGTGAAGCAACTGGGTTGGATTATTGGAAATGGAGAATCCATCCAGGTCTGGCGAGATCCATGGATCTCTCTCAACCAAAAGCAAGCACCCATGGGGCCTGAACCAGTAAACTCTGGGCACCTTAGAGTATCAAAACTCTTTTTACCAAATTCCACAGACTGGGATGTACTCAAAGTCAACCACATTCTCTCGGCTCACTCGGCAGAGATTCTGGAACTCAGACCAAGCAAGACAAGAGTGAGGGATAAGTTGGCATGGCTAAAAATGAAATCCGGTATATATTCTACAAAAACAGGATACTACTCAGCCTTGGAAGACAAAACATCACAAGAAATCAGAAATCCAGTTGGTATAAGATGGATACCTGACATTTGGACAATCAAAACAGCACCAAAAATCCAAGTATTCGTTTGGAAAGCAGCAAAGGGAGCTCTCCCTGTTGGTGAAAGACTATCAACAAGACAAATTCTTCTCTATCCAGCTTGTCCCAGATGTGGGGAGATGGAAACGATCTCTCATGTGCTATTACACTGCCCTTTCGTCATACAAGTTTGGGAAGCAGCCCCGTTTAAGGATGCTTTCACGCCAAACAGGGATTGGGACTTCGTAACTGGATGGTCAATTATTAGAAAACTCATCTGCAGCCCTTCGTAACTGGTGTAATCACTTCTACGCCGTTGGCCCCGTGGCTCCTCTGGCACCTCTGGGCAGCGAGAAACAACAAAATCTTCAACAATAAGGTTTACACAGTAGAAGAAGTCGTCAACCAAGCGGTTTTAAGCACTAAAGAATGGACCAATGCTCAGCTTACAAAAAGTCAATCCAAGAGTCTTATAGCAAAGAGTAACAGATCTTTGGACGATACCTGTATTACTTGTAGATCCGATGCGGCGTGGAAAGCAGACTATAAGATTGCAGGATTGGGATGGGAGTTATCTTCAGAGCAGGGACAACACATCGCGCATCAAACTGAAGTGGCTTCTTATGTCAGATCTCCTCTGATGGCGGAAACACTTGCAATCTGAGCGGCGATGGAAGATGCGCTAGACCGTGGCTTCACAAAACTCCGGCTTGAATCGGATTCGTCTTAGGCGATCAAAGCACTGAATCGGAGGAAGGATTCTCTGAATTGCATGGCGTGGCTTCTGATATCGCAGCGTTAACCAAACAGTTCGATGTTGTAAACTTTTGGGCAATTAGCCGTGATCAGAACACTGTAGCGGATGGACTTGCTAAACGGGCTTTAAGCTTGTTTGGCCCAATCCCAAACTAAGTTATTATAATGAAATTTGGACCCAAAAAAAGAGAGCATATTGATTGCATTTGAATTACAGCGTAGCACCTGAAATTTGGTCGTTGGAGTTAAATTGGCAACAAAGTCCTGAAAAAATAAGACAAAACTTAACTCTTGTTTTAATGTTCTACGTACCACTTCAAGATATTCCCGATTATACCACCAACAAATACAAACCCGGAAAGCAATTTGATGGATCCATCTCAGAATTCAACAAATCTGGATTACGATACAAGGAGGAGATCTTGATTGAATCTAGAGCAACCATAGCACTCCCTCGGATAAGGATCTGGTGATATCTTGACCAGCCTCGACTTTTACAGACATAGAAACGTTGATGTTTGTGGCCCAAAATGGAATATATGATTCATCCAGCTGTTAACAGTAACATCTCTTAGTTTCTCTATCATATCCAGCTCTGGTCATACATAAAAGTGGCCCACTTTTTTCACTTCTCTCCCAACAAACTTTTTATCAAAGGACTGTGATCAGAACAAACCTTTTGAAGATATAAGGCATTCCCTTGTGCGAACACTTCCATCCATGCCTCATTAGCTACTATTCTCCTCATTTATGTTCCCAAACCATCAAACCTGATAACCCGAGTGTTTTACTTCCCACAAACCACAAGCATTGAGCATTTGCCTAAATTCTCTACATGATGAATCTAATCTATTCGCTCCTTCACACTGTTGGAATCTCATCAATTGATTAATCATAAAAAGAGAAACATTAAAAAAAATCATCCGATTTGCGATGGCAAAAACCGTCGTAAATCCGTTGCAAATCCATCGCAAATGAAGTATACCGACGGATTTGTGACCCTGCTCAATATGTCACAAATCGTGAGTCGCAAATCGATTTTACTCGCAAGTTGGTCGTTCCCTCGCAAAATTGAGAGTGAAACGAGAAGTTGCTAAGCCATAGCAAAACAGGTGCCTCGTAAATATGTCACAAGTTTTGCGAGTCATGATTTGCGATTGACATATATTGGTCGCAAAATTGTACATCGCAAAGGTTGTGATAGGTTTGCAAATGATTATTTTGGTCGCGATGTTGGTCATCCCAAATCCATAACAAATATTGTGACGACCTATTCAACGACCGTCGCAATAATTGCAACCGATTTGCCTGTGATTTGTATTATTATTATATTTTTAATTTGCCTGGGATTTGTATTATTATTATATTTTTAATTATAATTTAATTTTAAAAATTAAAATTATAAATGAAAATAATTTTAAAAGAAAATTGAAATTAAAATATTAATTAAAATATCAATTACCAAATTAAAAAAAAATTTCAAAAAAAATTAAAAATCTTGAGATGGGTCGGTTCCGGTTCCGGAAGACGGGCCGGTAGCCGAGGTGTAGCCACATAAAATAGCTGCTAAATTCGGATTTGTTTCAGCCATATAGTCAAAAACGATATCTTAGCTATGCATCTTTTTGTTCTTTGTCTCATTCAGACGGGCCTGATCATGCTATGATATTCTTCAGAGCAAATAGATCTTCTCCGGATGGAGCTGAAGTTGAAGCAGTAGCAGACTCAACGATTGCAAGTAACCGACTCCGTAAACTTTTATTTTTTTACGGTGAGTGACCTAAATAACAAAATATAAGTAATTTCAAAAATTAAAAAATATATTTATAAATATAATACAAAAATTATTTATAAAATACTTATGTGGACAAAAATCTTGTTTTTTTCGGTCGGAGTAAGTCCGTCAGATGCAATGTTTTCTGGATCATCAGAGTAGCCTGAGAGAACTCTTGTATGTTCGAAGTGATGTCATTGTAGAGTTGCCCCGAGGGTCCATCAAAAAAAATCATCCGGCTTTTGTTTGTTTTCTTCTAGAACCTAGCAAATCCAGAATAGTCGCTCTGGTTCGTTCAGTCTAAGAAAAAGTTTCAAACATTAGCATACTGTTTATTTAAAATAAAAAAACGTAATTGAGGAAAATAAACTTACTATCTTTCTGGTCTGGGCTTTGAACGACGTTTGACCGGAACAATGCTTAGGAGGCTTGTGTCTATTAGGATCAGTGTATCGGGCTTGTTGGCTATTGGAACTCCTGACCTTGGTCGCATGATCTAGTCAATATTGAATGAAGCTCTACCAGACATCCGGGTTAAGCTACTTGGGCATCGCCTCATCGCCTTCAATCCTCCACTTCTTCTTCCACCGTCCTACTTGGTCGGCCTTCCATTTTTCCTAACTTGGACTCAAATCCCTTCTTTACCGGCTTGTTGATGATCAACTCTCAATGACACAATTTTGTTACGAGAAAAAAAAACGAGTTAAGTTTTAGAAAATTATATATAAAAACCTAACAATAATTAAAAAAATTAAAAAAAATTAATTAACTAAAAAATTTATGTAATTTATAGCAAATTGTTTGTACCACTGCTCGTTGACCGTACATGGGGTTTGCGTCCAATTTGTATGAGATTTTTTGAAATTTCTTTCAAAGATGGAATGGACTGTGACAGCCACATATCCGTCCAAATCTAACTTGAATTTTTTTTTTTATCAAATAGAAACTTTTACCCGCAATTGCTTCGTGGACAGGTGTCGGTCAAAGCTCGATTAATGCAAATGATAATAGTCGCTGCAAGAAACATAGCAATCGTGGCTCTTCATACCGGAATTTTATTGGCCTTGCTCTATACATCTTGAAAATTTGGACCCATATCCATATGAAAACTTTACATCATAATCAACCTACTCGAATAGCGTCTGCTTCGCCTCCCTAAACAATCGAAAGTTCAGAATCGGTAAATTTCCCTCACTTGTAATATGCAACTCGGGTCTTCCGCATATTTTGGGCAAGTTCAACCTTGATTTCATATTGTCTTTACTCCTTTCCTTCACATTCAAAAGCGTGATGGGATTTACGACACATAAAACGAAGATACTAAACGGTGCGTTTTGCTCTGAGGGCGATCTTAGGGGCGACTAGGTTTCCCCGATCTCTTCTACGCCGCGGTTACGCCGTTGTGGTTATTCTCTCTCCAAGGGAGGGGATGGCTATGCGGGAGGCCATGGAAAAGCAGGCAGTGACGCCGGCGACGTCGTGGGCAAGTGTAGTACAATCAAATAAAGCGTTAACTAAGTACGATTTGGAAATTTCAATGGAGAATGGTGTAGGTTCAGTCAAGGTTCCAGACGAAGTGTTTCAAGATCCATCTCCAATATGGGAGGATTTTTTAATTGGCAGATTCCTCGCCACAGCTCCTCATGTAGCAAAAATTCATTCAATCGTCAACAAAATTTGGGCGATGGGAGACAAATCGCAGATGATAGATGTTCATGAAATCAATTCAACAACACTGAAGTTTAGAGTGGCAAACCCAATAACTCGTGGCAGGATTCTCAGGCGTGGTATGTGGAATCTGGCCGAAATCCCAGTGGTGATGTCCAAGTGGTCTCCTTTCACCGAAGATGTTTCGCCGGAGGTAAAGTCGGTTCCATTTTGGGTATACCTCAAATACGTTCCAATGGACATGTTATCACAAGTGCAGTAGGAGAACCGGTCAGACTACATCCTGAAACTGCTCAGTGTCTGGATTTTAAGCTTGCAAAGGTATTTGTTAAGGCTGACCTATCCAAGACATTACCGAAGTCGATGAATTTTAACTACAAAGGAAAGGACATGTTGGTGGAGTTTTCATACCCATGGTTGCCCCCCAAGTGTTCGACATGTGAAAAGTGGGGACACTTATCAACTGTTTGCTTAATAAAACCAGTTCAACAGGAACAGAGCAAAGTTCCAAAGGGGGACAATTCCGCTGCACATGCTGTGGAAATAATAGTAGTTTCCGAAGTTGTCAATGGTGCAGATGGGGAATCTGAGACAGAAAATATTGAACCAGTTGACAGTGTTTTTGCATAGCAGGAAGAGGGGGAATGGACTATAGTTTCTCCGGGAAAAATTGCTCGATCACCTGTTAGGAAAAATCAGTTAGAATTTGGCCAAGTCTCTATTCTTTCTCCCTCACGATATCTTGTCCTCGGTGAAAATGAGAAAGACGAAGACATCTCCGACTCAAGCGAAATAAAGGAAACCAAGGAAACATCAGACACAGAGGTCCCTGAAACACCACTTGAAGAAGAAAATGAAGTTCACACTGAGACAGAGAGTTCAGAAGCTGGTGACACAGAAGCTGAGAAAACATCCCAAAAAATCAGTACAAAAAAGGGAAAGCAATAGACGCTCCAGCCAGACAAACGCTACCTCGAAACTCGAAGGAAAATCAAAAGTTTCTCTCTGATCCTACAACTCAAAAAGCTAAGGACAACGTCCCTAGTGTTTTGAACAGAAGGTCCACCCGGAAAAACTAATATGTCGGGTTTTTTCTGGAATGTTAGAGGATTTAACAAAATTTCTAAACATTATGTGGTCCAGGATTGGATAAAAAAGAGTTCTTTACAGTTCGGTTGCCTCTTGGAGACACGAGTCAAGGAAAAGAAGGCAGCAAGAATTGTATCTACAGTTTTCAATGGATGGTCGTTTCTATCAAATTATGATTATAACAGAAGGGGGAGAATGTGGGTGATTTGGGGGCCTGCACTGCGTGTTACTCCGTGTTTTACAAGTGAACAATTGATCACATGCTCAGTACTACTTGATGGTTCAGAGAATGAGTTCTTCTGTTCGTTTGATTATGCATCAAATTTTGTGGAGGAGAGAAAGGTACTTTGGGCAGACTTAAAACACCATCAAGATTCACCAATGTTCCGGAATAAACCATGGTTAATTTTTGGTGATTTTAATGAAATTCTTGATGGCGAAGAGCATTCTAATTATACGGTCTCACCAACAATCCCCATAGGGATGCGGGATTTTCAAGACATGGCGAATTATTGTGCTTTGGTGGATATGAAAACTCATGGTCCGCTTTTCACTTGGTGCAACAAGAGAGAAGAAGGTTTGATATGTAAGAAACTGGATCGAGTCCTTATGAATGATTCTTGGCTGCTTGACTATCCGCAATCATATTGTGTTTTTGAAGCTGGTGGATGCTCTGTTCACCAACGATGCCGTATTCAGATTACAGAGAGTGTAATGAAACCGAGAAGACCTTTCAAATTTACAAATGCTTTAGCGAAGTCAAAAGGATTTATGCCACTCCTAGAGAATTTCTGGCGTGCAACAGATCCTCTATTCAACTCTACCTCAGCTTTACATAGACTTTCAAAGAAATTGAAAGGCTTAAAGCCGAAACTGAGGAGCCTAAGCAAAGACCAATTTAGTGATCTGTCAAAGAGGACAAAATCAGCTATGAGGATCTATGCGAATGCCAAACAAACACTATGCTGAATCCGGATGCAACTGCCATGGAAGCAGAATCTCAAGCGTTTGTAAAATGGCAACGCCTGGCTGAATTGGAGGAGAGATTTCTACGCCAAATATCCAAACTTCATTGGTTGCAGGTTGGGGATGGAAATAACAAGTCTTTTCATCAAGCTGCTAAGGTTAGGAAACTCATAAACACCATTAGAGAGGTGCAAAGGGAAGATGGTACGAAGGCAGATACACAGGAGGAGATAAAAATAGTGGCTGAAAACTTCTTCAAAGAATTCCTCTCTCGTGACATAGCGAATTTCAAGGGCATCTCAGTCGATGATCTTCATACTCTCTTGGAGTTTGAATGTAATGAAATTGATAATGCATTTTTACAGAAAATGGTGACAGAGGAGGAAGTGAAATCTGTCTTATTTACAATGCCGGATAATAAAGCGCCGGGACCGGACGGATACTCAAGTGAGTTTTTCAAATCATCTTGGCCAATTGTTGGTAAAGATTTTGTGATAGCAATTCAGTCTTTTTTTGATAAGGGCTTTCTGCCGAAAGGTATAAATACCACTATACTTGCTCTAATCCCAAAGACCACAACAACAACATAGATGAAAGACTATCGCCCAATATCTTGTTGCAATGTTATTTACAAGGTGATTTCAAAGATCTTGGCAAATCGGCTGAAAACTATGCTCCCAAAGTTCATTGCACCTAACCAATCAGCATTCGTGAAAGACCGTCTGCTAATGGAGAATGTGCTTTTAGCTTCAGAGCTTGTGAAAAACTACATAAGAAGAACATCTCATCTCGCTGTGCAGCAAAGATAGATATCTCAAAAGCTTTCGACTCGGTTCAGTGGTCTTTCCTTTTCAACACATTATCTGCTTTGAATTTCCCTCCGAGGTTCATACATTGGATCAAGCTATGTGTCACGACATCTACTTTCTCAGTCCAGGTCAATGGCGAACTTGCGGGGTTTTTTACAAGCAAACGAGGTCTGAGACAAGGGTGCTCGCTGTCCCCATACCTGTTTGTGATTTGCATGCATGTACTATCAAAACTACTGGACAAAGCAGCAAACAATCGGAACATTGGCTATCACCCTTACTGCCAAAATCAGAAGCTTACACACTTGTGTTTTGCAGATGATCTCCTGGTATTTGCAGATGGAACAAATCGATCTATAGAAGGCATTCTAGCAGTCTTCAAGGAATTCGCAGAGATCTCGGGGTTGAACATCAGTTTAGAGAAATCAACACTATTCCTTGCGGGAGTTACTGAAGCAAACAGAGATGCGATACTAGACCAGTTCCCATTTGACTCGGGGGCCCTTCCGGTGAGGTACCTAGGTCTTCCTTTGCTAACAAAAAAATGACATGTCATGATTACACACCCTTGATTGAAAAAGTCAGGAATCGCATAAGCACTTGGACAGCAAGATATCTATCATTTGCGGGTCGACTTCAATTGATAGCATCGGTAATTCAAAGTCTCACAAACTTCTGGATCTCAGCTTTCAGACTTCCAAAAGCTTGTATCAACGAGATTGATAAACTATGTTCTGCATTCCTCTGGTCAGGTCCAGAGCTCAATACAAAGAAGGCAAAGGTCGCTTGAAAAGATGTGTGTTTACCCAAAGAAGAAGGTGGTTTAGGACTGAAATCGCTAAATGAAGCAAACCAAGTAAGTTGCTTGAAGTTAATATGGCGAATCTTGTCAGCACACTCATCTCTATGGGTGAACTGGATCAGACGTTATCTTATTCGACATAGCTCCTTCTGGTCCGTGAAAGAAACATCTTCACTCGGTTCATGGATGTGGAAAAAGTTGTTGAAATACAGAGAGATTGCAAGTTCCTTTGTACGAGTGGACATTCGAAATGGTTTAACAACATCTTTTTGGTATGATGAGTGGAGCAAAATGGGGAGACTACATAAGCTGACAGGTTTGCGAGGATGTGTAGACCTCGGCATACCTATTCACACAAAAGTTGCAACAGTTCTGGCCTCACATCGCCGGCAAAGACACATAGTGTCCCTTTTAAATGACATCGAGGATGAAATAGCGACTCAACGTGGTAAAGAGGTTAGTTTTTTGGACGATGCGGTACTATGGAAAAGCAGACATGATAAATTTGCTGCAAAATTCAAATCAAAGGATACATGGAAGCTTCTTAGAGTTGCACAACCCCTACGAGAATGGTACAAAGGAGTGTGGTTCAAGCACGCTACCCCTAAGTACTCCTTCATGGCATGGCTGGCAACTCTAAATCGTTTATCAACGGGGGATAGAATGGCTAGATGGAATACAAGTGCTGATACGTCTTGTGCATTCTGTAAGGTACCACTAGAAACTCGGAACCACTTGTTTTTTGAATGTATTTGGTCCGCCGAAATCTGGCATGAGCTCACATGCAAGATGCTTGGCCCCAGATACAAAACACGATGGGAGGATGTTCTCGAGTTGTTAGTTGATGATTCGCAGCCTGTGATCGATCTCTTTATCATTTGATATGTTTTCCAGACAGTAATCCACTCAATCTGGCGTGAAAGAAATGGCAGGCGGCATGGTGAACACCACACTCTCTCAAAACAAATGGCGCAGCAAATTGACAAGAAAGTTCGCAATAGGTTGACCACAATAAGGAGGATTGGAGATGCTCGATACGACGGAGGTTTTGAGTACTGGTTTTCATATCATTGAGATTGTTTTTGTTTTAGTCTTTTATTTTCTATTCCAAAGTTCAAAAACAGAGACATAAATTGTAAAAAAGGTTTTGGTTGAATAAATTTTACATTCATTCAAAAAAAAAAAAAGCGTATTTATGATGTTATCGACAATATTTTTCTCGATGTGCTAGTCTAATTTAAACTTCGCGAAAGGAAAAATTCACTTTTTATCTTGTTTAACGGTGATCATAAGCAAGTTGATAAATATACTCACGAAAAAAGGGAACAAGGAAAGATTTTTTGGCAAGGTACGGAATGTATCGTCAAATATTAATTAACATGCTTAAAGCTAAACCGTTTGAAGTTCAGATGCATCACATCAAGGTTGTGACGTAAAAGGTGATCCTTCCAATATGGGAGCTCCCAAAAGATACTCTTTATGTGCCAATTGTGAGATTTAGTATATTCGTCAGCCATGTTTACCGGTGTGTGCCAACCTTGTTATTCTTAAACAATTTTTGTTCTTTCGGTACGGGTGATGCATCAGAAGAAACCTACGATGATAATCAAACCAACATGGCTTCCTTCCATTCTTCGGCTGAAAAGCATTTGACCTATCCATACAATATGGACAAGATAATCTTCCATACGTAGTCCACCCCGATAACATTACTTACGTCGGGAAGTCACTGATGGTCCACAATAGCACTGAACGCATATTGAAATTCTGCAGCAGCGAGTAGCCGAACATGCAAACTCCCGAATACCACAACTGTTTCAACTCATGAATCAAAGGTTGCATGAATACATCAAGTGCTCGATTCGGATGCTTAGGACCTTGCACTAGAATACTCATGAACGAAAATTATCTTTGCATGTACATTTTTGGTGGAATATTGTATGGCATCAATATGAGAGGCCATAGAGAATATTGTCTCCCACACATTTTAAATGGACTAAATCCACCAGTGCATAAGCATGCACTCATTAGCAAAGTATGAATGTACTGTCTCAACGTTTTTCCACGCCTTTGCATCTGACGGATGCGCAACCTCTCCATATTCTGTGGAATATTGCGCATGCCATCTCATTGCTGCCGACGTCCTTTCCGATTGATATAAGCGTTTCAATTTATCAGTGATTGACAAGTACCACATACCTTGGTATGGGACACAGGTCCTTCCAGTAGTTGCTTGATATATCGGCTTTCCACAAAATCGACATTCTTGAAGCTCATCCTCATATTTTCATAAAATCATGCAATTGTCAATGCATACATCAATAATTTTTAATATTAACCCAAGACCCCAACCAACCTCTATATTTCATAGTAATTCTCAGCAGAAAGATTATCAGCTGGCAATACTCTTTAATTAGTTTAGCCCACGAATCCATGCAAATCTTATTTAGGTTATGATCACTTTTAATTATAATCATCCTAGATGTCAGTGGCAATTTAGACTGTCCTTCTCTACATCCATCGTAGATGGGGTGCTTTACAACGTTTAACATATCATAAAACCATTTTGATTCTATGTTGAGTTCTTCCATACTATTATCAGCAAATGAAGTTGTACTTTCATAAAATGCATCTGTAACCATATTATAAAACATATTCCCTTGTTGATATCCTTCATCGCTTCCAAATATATCATGCCCATAATTATAATTATCATTATAACTAGGCTGTTCAACACCCTGACTCGTACTACTACTTCCGGAAGAAAATAAATATAACCCATACATATCACAGACGGCAAAAAAAACCTAGTTGACATAAATGGTGGTTATAATGAAAAAGTAGATGAGGCACCCTTCATTCGTTTCCAAATTTGGTAAGCAAAGTAGATAAAGAAGTAGGCTAAGACAACTATTATAAATACGTAAGAACTAATGAATGGATAAGTAAAATCATGTTAACCTAAAAACTTGCCTCCATCTTCTTTAAGAATAGTAGAAAAAGAAAACACAAGAAACCAACATAGTATCAGAACTTTTAGGTTCTGCATGCCTTGAAGTTTGAAGAAAGAACAAGATAGAGAAAAAGCATTATTGTGTCTAAGGTTTTGTGCTCATTACAATACATAGCAGGAAGCATTATATATTGTGTCAACAACAGTTATATGTGGGAGTCATAAAACAAATGAAAGATCTTACAACTGTGACTTTTTGATGTGATTAATGCTTTACAAGCACAAGAAAATAGGCTGGATGACATAAATGGTGGAAATGCAAAAGATGCATTAAGATTTCAGAGATTCGAAAATGTTCATAAGAAAATCCCAAACTTTCAAAAATCATTTAGGTCGGAATCAAGAGAGAAAAAAATGGTGCATGTAGTGTGTGCAAGAGAAACAATAATAGTAATGAAGAGGATATTTCAAACAAGACAGCCGATTTTTTAGCTATAACATGTCGAAACTTTCATTAAGTTTTGCATTTATAATTTGCAAGAAAGTATATTTTTTAGGAATCAAAAATCAAAAGTTGGTGTAGTACTAGTAGTTACCCAAAAAAAAGAAGGTTGTAGTACCAGTAAATCATTGATCACTAGACTACTAGAACAATGACTTTTAGAATTAAGGTTTTTTTTCTTTCTAAAAGTCTAACAATCAAACAATTAGGTGGAAACAGTCGACATGTTTGGTTATTTTCGATTCCAACAAAAATTTAGTTAGGCCCTGTTTATTTTTTTATCTGGATGTCAGCATCTAGATGCAACTCTCATATGCAGCATCTAGACATTATTTGTTTTGTAAACTAGTTTTTGCATTTGAATGAAAGCATCTAGATGCAACATTGTTCGTTTGTAAAATAAATAAAAATTCTGGATGCAAATTATTTGAAATTAAAGGGTATACATTTAAATTAAATTTTTATCGATACTAAAAATAGTACAAAACAAATCATTTTAGAATAATTATTTACGAAATTTATGGGAAAACGCAGTTTTCCGGTTTTCTGGTTTTGGTGGGAAAACATAGTTTTACAGTTTTGTGGTTTTGGCACGAAAACACGGTTTTGTGGTTTCGACAGAAAACACGATTTTGTGGTTTTGGCGAAAAAACTCAGTTTGCAATATTGATGAGTTTTGGTAGAAAATGAGATTTTGCGGGTTCTGGCGGAAAAATGCAGTTTTGTGGTTATGACGAGAAAAATCAGTTTTACGGTCCAGGTGAGAAACCACAATTTTCGGTTTTGATGGAAAAATGATGTTTTACGGTTTTGACGAAAAATGTGATTTTGCGGTTTTGGCGAAAAACGCAATTTTACAATTTTGGCGGAAAAACATCACTTTACGGTTTTGCGATTTTGGCGGAAAAACACAATTTCACGGTTTTGGCGAAAAACTGCGGTTTTGTGGTTTTTATTGAAAATTACAATTTTGCAATAAAATAATATTTTAATGATAAATATAAAATAATATTTTAATGATAAATATAAAATATTAGTATGTAATAAGAATAATAAACATAAATTTAGTTAGGTTTCTGTCATAAGAAGTATTTTAGTCTTTTGATTTTTGAGATGCGAAATGTGCATCTAAATTCTACTTTTTTAGCATCTCAAATATCCAGATTTTTGAGATTTTTATTTTATTTTGCATCCGAATGCTGACTCTAAATTGTTCAAATGAATAACATTTGAGCATTTGCATCCAGAATGTTTGCCTTCAGTTTTGGTTTTAAAAAAGAGTGACGCTAGCAGCTAGGTGAAGCAGTTAATATATTTTTCTTTTCTTTTTTCTTTAAACTTTTGACATTTAAACGATGAAAAAGTACTACAAAGCTAGCAGAAAAAAATGCATTTGGAAACAAAGCCGATATAACACAAATTTTTCGGAAACAAAGCCAATAGGGAAGCACACATAACTAAGATGACAACAACAAAATCAACAACAACAAAGGAAGCAATAGCAGCTAATGAACCATAGTCAATAAAACTGAACTGCTGAACCGAATCTTAACCACAATCTTTTTTAAAGAGCCTATAGTCGCCATAACTATACCAAAAGCCATGGACTTGAGAAGAACCAGTACCAAAGAAAGATGTACTCCAAGCTTAAAATAACAACAAGACCAGCATAAACGAACGCCAGACCAAGACGAGAACAGAGCCAACAACTATTTCAAACTAGCTGTGTAATAACCCGTAAGAAGGACCAGAACGCGGCCAGCAAGGCCATGTGCGGCCAAAGATGGTGGAAGCTTTTCCAAAGAGGTTAAGAAGTATTTTCATACTTGGGAATGATAAAAGAGACTAAAGGAAGCCTAAGTAGTTGAAGGAATGCAATTTGGATCAAAGGGATTCAAATCTAGTAGACATAGCAGGCCCGAGATCGACCGTTGGGCATCTGTTCCGGCCGGAAGTGGCTAGAACGCATCTAAGATATCTACAAAGGTTTTATGAGTTTTTAATGACCAAGGGAAGCCAAAGAAAGGAAAGTTGTCAAAGAAAAGCATGAAAGAATCAAATGGAGCAGATTTTAGTCGCGTAGCCGATCCATTCGTCACACGCAACCAGGATGATCAAGTAGTGATTTGTTGTGATTAAGAATGATAAGTCAGCCTTCCAAGGGTAAGAAAGGACTTATGAGAAGCCTCATAGTCAAGGGAAAGCATGTTTGCTCGAAGGAATTCCAGTTTTCTCCTGCAATGCCTTATTGGGGCATTTTGGGCTCGTTTAAGTGATCAGAGGAGTGGAATTTGTTTTTAGGGAGATCTTGAGCGTGGCTTTGCTAAGTTAAGTCTGAAGTGAGTTAAATGGTTAAATAATAAGTTTAGTCCATAAGTTTTTCAATAAGACCAAACGGTGTTTTCGGTGACTTGTTACGGTGCGATCGGGTGGTTTGACGGATTGGTCAGGAGAAGCACCTCGGTGACTAAGCAACTTGGCTGTCCTACTTGACGTGCTTCACCTGCTTCACCTGCTTAGGAGCCTCGTCCTGCTTCACCTGCTTGACCTGCTTCACCAGCTTGTTGATAAGTTGCCGCCACCAAGCTCTTTTCAGCGCTGACACATGGCGGATCCCGGCGACGATTAGCGGATGATGACTGATATGTCTATATTTTGCATCATTTCAGCATCCATTTAGCATAAGTTTCTCATCATTTAGGAGTCTAATATAGCATCATTGTGTTGCATTGTATCATTTAGAGTCCTAGAGTGTTTTTGCATGGTCCTTGCATGTTTTGGTGCATTTGGAGTCTTGATCAGGTAACATGGATGCTGTGGAAGCAACAATGGAGTTGGATAGGAATGGCACAGCACTTGGAAGAGCAAGAAGTTGCCAAAAAGATGGAGAAGAAGAATTCTGAGGACAGTTCGACGAGACGGTTCGGCGAAACTGGCCGAAACATTTCTCCAGGACGCCGGTTCGACGAGACGGTTCGGCGAAACTGACCGAAACATTTCTCCAGGACGCCCGTTCGGCGAGGTGGTTCGACGAAGGCTGGCCGAAACTTTTCTCCAGGACGTCCGTTCGGCGAGACGGTTCGACGAGTCACGCCGAAACTTACCCAAACGCGAGAAGACGGATCAAGGCATTGAAGCCCGGTTCGACGACACCGTTCGGCGATGCTCACCGAACCAAATGTCCAGGAGTTCGGTTCGACGTGTTGGTTCGGTGAAGCTCGCCGAAACTCTCCCAGACGAATCTTTTTTGTCTACTTTATGGGTCCCTCCTATAAATACTCTTTAGACCTAATTTTTATGCTAACTTTTATTCTCTCTTGTCTTGTCATAAACTTTTAGCCTCTTTGAGAGAAAACCTTGTATTTGCTTTGAATCTTTAAGTTTTATGCAATATCTATCTTGAACTTCTATTAATCTTTTCTCTAATCATGTTTAACCTTTCTCTTATCTTTGATTTGATGGGTTTAACTATGATTAGTGAGTAGTTCTTTAGGAACTTGGGGATGGGTTAGATTTAGGGTTTTCTAATGGTTCAATCTTGCAATCTAGGATAGATTCTTTCATCTCTCTTCTTATTAAGGTGTTCTTAATGCCAAATAGCTAATCTTTTGCTATTTGGATCATAAGCATTTCATACACCCACCAAGTGTTTGATGAAATGCTTGAACCAACTTAATAAGAGATTTACATACCTAGCCTAAAACATCATTAGTTGTCTAGGGTGTTTATCATGCTATTAGACTTGTTATTCATGCTTGCTAATCATTTTAATGCTAAAACATCATTAGTTCATTAGGGTGATTAGTGAAGGGATTATTGCCACACATCATGGATTAGTCTTTAATTAGTGTTCTAGGCATAGAGATAGCTTGATTAGTTGCTTAAATGATTGCAAGGTTGTCCATTTAGTTTCCCAAATCAATGATTCCATCCCTAAGTTTCGTTTTTAGTATTTTGTCAATCTTGATTAGTAGTTAATTGCGTCATTAGTACTTGATTAGTAGTAATTAAGGCTTAGTTTCATATTATTGAACTTGTAGTGTCTCTCTTAGGTTGTGGTTGCTTTTTAATTGTTGCTTGTCACCTTAAACCTTTTAATTTAGCTTAGATTAAACTGAACTTTGTATTCTTATTGAATCATCTCCCAAGATGGATTGATACCTCAAATATTGCAATGATATGAGCAATTGAGGAATTGCTAACAAGACATAAAAAATCTTGTTTCAATTTGGCGCCGTTGCCATATTGGGATTCTTTGATCATTAAGATTTGAGTTTAGTTTGAGACTAAGTAATACTTTTGTGTTTATTGACCATTTCATTTTCTAGATTTCAGTTTCCCTTGGATGCACCTAAGATCACAAGGAGACAACAACTTCCAAGGCTTTCAAGAGATTGATCAGTTGGTAAGGGTTGCTAAGATTGCAAGAAGGGAAGCTGCAAGGTTAGAAAGGTTGAGAATGGAAGAACAACAAAGAGTTCAACACCCTCCACCAGTGGCGCATGCCAACCAAGCTCATAATGGAAATGAGCAAGCTCCAAGGGGCAATGGAAACAACTTGCATGCGCCTAGACAAGGGAGAACCATAGGGGCTGGTGATGCTCCAAATATTCACCAAAATAGATATGGTATTCAACCTCCACCGGTTCACAACAACACCTTTGAAGTGAAGCCAGCTTTCATCTCCATGGTTCAACAAGACAAATTCCATGGTTTGCCTATGGAAGATCCCCTTGATCACTTGGATAACTTTGATAGAGTTTGTGGGTTGTTCAAGATGAATGGTGTGAGTGAGGATGCTTTCAAGCTAAGACTCTTTCCCTTCTCTCTTGGGGATAGAGCAAGGCAATGGGAGAAAAACTTGCCTCAAGGTACCATCACCTCTTGGGATGAATGCAAGAAAGCTTTCCTATCTAAGTTCTTCTCCAACTCAAGGACAGCCAAGTTGAGGAATGAGATCTCTAGCTTCACTCAAAAGAACAATGAGTCTTTCAATGAAGCATGGGAAAGATTCAAGGGCTACACTATGCAATGCCCTCATCATGGCTTCACACAAGAGTCTCTCCTAAGCACCATCTATAGAGGTGTCCTTCCAAAGATTAGAATGCTTCTTGATACCGCAAGTAATGGGAACTTCTTAGGCAAAGAAGTAGAAGATGGTTTGGAGCTTGTTGAGAATCTTGCCTTGAGTGATGGTAATTACAATGAAGACTATGATAGAGCTCCAAGGGGAAGTGAGTATGAGTCTACAAAGAAAGAGATGAAATCTCTACATGACAAGATGGACAAGCTTATGTCTTCAAATCAAAGGCATGTACATTTTGTTGAAGAGAACCAAGAGGATTGTGAGGATCAAGTTGAGTATCAAGAGGGTCAAGAGGTGGTAAATTTCGTGGGTGGCCAAGGGGGCTACAACAACTACTCAAACAACAACTATAAGGGGAATAACAACCTCTCTTATAGAAGTACTAATGTAGCCAACCCCGGAGATCAAGTCTATCCTCCACAAGCTACTCAAAACAAACCTTTTGTGCCTTACAACAATCAACAAAAGGGTTATGCACCAAGGCCTAACTACCAAGGAGGAAACCAAGGCAACTTTGGTGGGCAAAAGTTTAACCAAGGCAATGCTCCACCGGGTTTTAATCAAACTTCACAAGGTCCTCCACAAGACAATGTTCAGCTTATGCTTCAACAAATACTTCAAGGTCAAGCCAATAGTGATGCTAACATGGGAAAGAAGATTGCTGAAATTAACACAAGGATGGATTCTTCACTTAATGAACTTGCTACTCAAATTGGGGGTCTTCAACAAAAGTTCAAGCAACTTGAGAAAGGCAAGGCTTCTAGCTCAAACTCTCAAGGCACTCTACCGGGAAAGTGTGAGGCAAACCCCAAGGAATACATCAATGTTATTACTTTGAGAAGTGGAAAGGAGTTGCCTCCAAGGACAAGTCCTTTGATCAATGAGGACATTGAAATCCAAGATGGGGAGGATAGCTTTGAAAAAGCTCAAGATGCTATAACATTTGATGATGTGTATATTGCAAAGAGAAGCAAGGAAGTGGTAAAGGAGAAGCCAAAAGAGGATGTGCAACAAAAGGAGTCCACCTTTGTTCCTCCACCTTACAAGCCTAAGCTTCCTTTCCCCGGGAGGTTTAAGAAACAATTGGTGGAGAAATACAAGGCTATGTTTGACAAGCAAATCAATGACATTGAGCTCAAGATGCCTTTGGTGGATGCTTTTATGATGATTCCACAATATGCTAAGTTCTTGAAGGATACCGTGGCATAAAGAGCAAGGGATATCCAAGGAGTTATGTTGCTTACTCAAGAGTGTAGTGCAATATTCAAAGCAATGTGATACCAAAGAAGCTTGGAGACCCCGGTTCTTTCACTATACCATGCGCCCTAGGTCCTCTTGGGTTTGAAAATTGCTTGTGTGATCTTGGAGCTAGCATCAACCTCATGCCTTATTCGGTAGACAAGAAGCTTGGTTTCACAAAGTACAAGGAATGTAGTATCTCCCTAATTCTGGCGGATAGAAGTGTAAGAATGCCTATTGGAGTTCTTGAGGATTTGCCTCTCAAGGTTAGCAACTTCATTATTCCCACAGATTTCATGGTGCTCAAGATGGATGAGGAACCAAAGGATCCTTTGATTTTGGGAAGACCTTTCCTAGCTACAGCTGGTGCTATCATTGATGTGAAGTATGGGAAGATTAGTTTGCATCTTGGAAAAGGAGTTGAGTTGAAGTTTGACATAAAGGAGACCTTGAGGAAGCCAACCATTGATGGTCAAGCATTTTACATTGAGACCATGGATGAGTTGGCCGATGAGTTACTAGAAGAAATAGCTCAAGAAGACCATCTTAGTGTAGCCCTCACCAAACCACATGGAGAGGATGGGTATTTGCATGAAGAAACACTAGCATACATGCAAATGCTAGATTCACGCAAGGCACTAGGTGGAGAGGAAGGTTTCACAAGTTTGGTAGCTTCATGTGAGGGTAATGAGGAGTTGGCTCAAGACAAGGGCTCTATGAGGGTAGAGGTATCAAGTCAAGGTCAAGAGGAGAGGCTAGAGGAGCTTGGAAATGGTGAACTAGCAAGGGACCTTGATGAGGATTGGAGCGAACTCAAAGCTCCAAAGGTGGACCTCAAACCACTTCCCATTGGACTAAGGTATGCTTTCTTAGGCCCTAACTCTTCTTACCCCATCATTGTAAATGAAAACTTAAGTGATGATGAGCTCAACTCTCTCCTTAATGAGTTGAGAAAGTATAGGAGAGCTATTGGTTACTCTTTGAGTGATATCAAGGGCGTATCTACTATGCTTTGTACTCATAGGATTCACCTTTAAAATGAAAACACTTCCTCAATTGAACATCAAAGAAGATTAAACCCAAACCGTAAGGAAGTGGTGAAGAAAGAAATTTTAAAACTTTTGGAAACTAATGTGATTTACCCTATTAGTGATAGCACTTGGGTTTCTCCCGTGCATGTTGTCCCTAAAAAGGGAGGAATCACTGTAATTAAGAATGATAAAGATGAGCTAATACCAACTAGAACCATCACTGGCCATAGAATGTGTATTGATTACCGAAAACTCAATGCTTCTACTAGAAAAGATCATTTCCCTCTTCCTTTTATTGATCAAATGCTTGAGAGATTGGCTAACCATCCCTTCTACTGTTTCCTTGATGGATATAGTGGGTTCTTCCAAATACCCATTCTTCCTAATGATCAAGAGAAGACTACTTTCACATGCCCTTATGGTACCTTTGCATATCGAAGGATGCCATTTGGGTTATGTAATGCTCCAGCCACCTTTCAAAGGTGCATGATGAGTATCTTCTCCGATCTTATTGAGGAAATGGTAGAGGTGTTCATTGATGACTTTTCTGTATATGGTGCCTCTTTTTCTGCTTGTCTTTCTAATCTTTGCAGGGTTCTACAATGATGTGAAGAATCTCACTTGGTGCTTAATTGGGAAAAATGTCACTTCATGGTCAATCAAGGGATTGTGTTGGGTCATAAGATTTCTGAAGATGGTATAGAAGTGGACAAGGCCAAGATAGATGTCATGATCAACTTGGCGCCACCATCAAATGTGAAAGGCATAAGAAGTTTCCTTGGGCATGCTGGGTTTTATATGAGGTTCATAAAGGACTTCTCAAAGATTGCTAGGCCTTTGACAAGACTCCTTTGCAAGTAAGTGGATTTTCAGTTTGATGGAGAGTGCTTGCAAGCCTTTGAGACAATCAAGAAAGCACTTGTGAGTGCTCCTATTGTGCAAGCACCGGATTGGAGTTTACCATTTGAGATCATGGCCGATGCTAGTGACTATGCTGTGGGAGCTGTTCTTGGGCAAAGAAAAGACAAGAAGCTCCATGTGATCTATTATGCAAGTAGGTCACTTGATGAAGCTCAAGCCAAGTATGCTACAACTGAAAAAGAACTCTTGGCTGTGGTGTTTGCTTTTGAGAAGTTTATATCTTATTTGGTGGGTTTAAAGGTGATAGTGTACACAGATCATGCTGCTTTGCGCCATATCTATGCCAAGAAGGAGACCAAGCCAAGGCTCCTTAGATGGATCTTGCTTCTTCAAGAGTTTGACATGGAGATAGTTGACAAGAAGGGGGTAGAGAATGGTGTAGCTGATAATTTGTCAAGGAAGAGGATGGAAGATGGTTTGCCAATCAATGATTCCTTACCAGAAGAGCAGATTATGATGATCAAGAGCATTGCTAGTGTGCATGGAATTGGAAGAAAGCTTGAAGAGATTCAAGGTCTAGAGGACAAAGCTTTGCCTTGGTATGCTGATTTTGTTAACTACTTGGTATGCAATGAAGAGCCCACTCATCTCAACACCTATCACAAAAAGAAGTTTTTGAGAGATGTGTCACACTTCTATTGGGATGAGCCTTACCTCTACAAGAGATGTGCTGATGGGATATATAGGAGATGCTTGGCACAAGAAGAGGTTGTGAGTGTGATCTTTCATTGCCATGGGTCTAAGTATGGGGGTCATTTTGCAACATTCAAGACAGCTACAAAGATTCTTCAAAGTGGATTTTGTTGGCCAACCTTGTTCAAGGACACTCATGAGTATATCAAGAGATGTGCACCTTGCCAAAGAAAGGGGAACATAAGCAAGAGAGATGAGATGCCCCAAAACCCAATTCTAGAAGTGGAGCTGTTTGATGTATGGGGTATAGACTTCATGGGACCTTTCTCATCTTCTTATGGCAACCAATACATCTTGGTAGCTGTTGACTATGTCTCAAAGTGGGTTGAGGTCATTGCAAGCCCTACAAATGACTCTAAGGTAGTGGTGAAAATGTTAAAGAGTATAATCTTCCCAAGGTTTGGTGTGCCAAAAGTTGTGATTAGTGATGGGGGAAGCCACTTCATCAACAAGGTCTTTGAAGGATTATTGAACAAGCATGGTGTAAAGCACAAGGTAGCCACCCCTTACCACCCTCAAACTAGTGGTCAAGTGGAAGTCTCAAACCGTGAGATCAAGGCTATTCTTGAGAAAACTGTTGGTATAACAAGAAAGGATTGGTCTATCAAGCTTGATGATGCTTTGTGGGCTTATAGGACAGCTTTCAAGACACCAATTGGGAGGTCTCCTTTCAACCTTGTGTATGGAAAATCTTGTCATCTACCGGTAGAGATTGAACACAAGGCTTTGTGGGCTGTGAAGCTTCTCAACTACAACATAAAAACTGCCCAAGAAAAGAGATTGGTTCAACTCCAAGAGCTTGAGGAAATTAGGCTTGAGTCTTATGAAAGCTCAAGAATCTACAAGGAGAGGACCAAGGCTTTCCATGACAAGAGGATTGTAAAGAAGGAGCTGAGTGCTGGTGACAAAGTTCTTCTCTACAATTCAAGATTGAAGTTGTTTCCGGGTAAGCTCAAGTCAAGATGGGGAGGCCCCTTTGAGATTCAAGAAGTATTGCCTTATGGAGCCATCACTTTGATTGGGAAGAATGGGGAGAGTTTCACAGTAAATGGTCACAGGGTCAAGCCATACTTGGTGAATGCATCTAAGGAGGAGACAAGCTCATGTCTTCTTCAAGACCCCACTCTTGCCTAAAAAGGTTTGAAAAGTCAAGCTAATGACTTTAAACAAGCGCACTTGGGAGGCATACCCATGATTATCCCTGTATATATTCTTGATTTAGTTCTATGATTATGTTTCTATGAGTTTTTGAAAGTTTTAGGTTGAGTATGGAGGACTTAGACTTGAAGAAAAAGGTGTGGAGAAAATTTTTAAAGAAGTTTCGGCGAAGTGGTTCGGTGAAACACGCCGAACCAAAATCCCAGGGTAGCCGTTCGATAACATGGTTCGGTGAAAGCTCGTCGAAACTTATTTCCAGGGGAGCCGTTCGACGAACTGGTTCGGCGTAGCTCGTCGAAACTTTCCTAAAAATCAGGTTTGCTTGACTTTTCTTCCTTCCTTTGACCGGTTTAATGTTGACCTCTCCCACTTATATTGAACCGAATTTAGAGAATTAAAGCCTTCTTCTTCCCCATATCTCTCATTCACCACGATTTTTCCCATTACACAAAGACAAGAATTTGTTTCTCTCTTTTCTCTCTCAATTCTTCATCAAATTCTTTGATTCCAAGTGCATTATTTTCGAAATTATTGGCCAATCTCGATTCCTCGGTGAATTTCGGCCATTCATTTGCGTGGAACCAAGGTACTAATGGGGAGAACAAAGGGTGAGAGTAACAAGAGGCAAGGCAAGAGGCCTGTGGAAGTGGGAGAAGAAGATCCCGTGGAGAGTCCACCGGTAATAAGGAAGTTGTCCCAAAAGAGTGACATTAGGACGGAGAAAGCAAAAGCAAGGAGAGCTGAGAAAGCCGTGGCCACTCCTCCAACACCCTCGGAGGTATACAAGGCCCTTATGGAGAGACCTTTTAGAGGAACTAAGTACCCGGATCGTGCACTGCTAGAAGAGTTGGGTCTCTTGGAGGATGTGGCAGCAATCTTTCGGAATTTGGGATGCACAAGGTGGTTCAACAACTCATACCCGAGCCACCAAGAGGAGACTTGCCAATTCCTCTCTACTTTGAAGGTGGAAACTTCAAGTTCGGCTGGGATTTATAGATTAAAGGATGGTTTCGGTTTCATCAAGTTCCGGGTTCGCAACAAGACCTACAAGATGGGTTTCAAGAAGCTAAGCGAGGTACTTGGATTTGATGAGGGTACCGGTCCGGGATCCCGTTTAGATGTTAGGAAGAGCGAGTTGGAAAAGCTGTGGAACTTTGTTGCTAGTGGGAATTACAAGCCCGGGAGAGTAAGGAACACCGTGATCCGACATCCCTCTATTCGCTATGCTCACAAGGTGTTAGCTCACACCTTCTTTGCTAAGAAGGAAACCGTGATTGTCACTTCCGAAGAATGGGAAATGCTTGCTGCTGGGCTTAAGGACATCATCCGCTACTGTCATGACAACATCCTAATGAGCGGGGATATCACGGGGAATGGTATGGTGCAGCTTTGGGTGGCTCATGCAGCAACTTACTATGCTCGGGCATTTAGCAAGAAGGACCGCTCGATACCACTCGCCATTGGAGGTATGATCACACCGATCCTTGAGGAAGTTGGCATCACCTTGGGAGAACCATCAGCCGAGAGAGAGTTCATAGATTCCTCCTACCTCCTTAAGGGTCAGTTCTTGATAAAGGATGGAAGTAGCTACAGGTACAAGTTCAATGTGGAGAAGTTCAAAGAAGCCACAATCCGACTTCCTTGCATTCACCTCACTAGCCTAAGGGAGAGGTCAAACGCCACCCTCACTCCATCTGAAGAAGAGCTGGGCGACATAATGACCTTCCCAATGGGTTCATGGGACACCTCCCACCAGCCTTACCAAGCTCCTCCAACCTATGGCAGTGAGAGGTACTTCTTTGAGCCTTATGAGAGTACTAACCATGGGGAGACTTCAAGGAAGGCCCATGAACACATCAAGCTCCTTCAAAGATGGAACAAATGGTAAGACAAAACCATTAGGAAGCTTGTCAAAACAGTCAAGGGGATGGCAAGGCAGATTAAGGATCTCACATCCAAGGTTGAAGGAGGCTCATCTTCAAGGCATCAAGAGGATCAAAATGAGGATCAAGAGGGAGACAGCCACATGCAAGATAGGCGCCATTCCTTCCAAGGAGTCCCTAGTGCTGCAAGCCATGAAGATGAGCCACGCCCCTCCTCTTATGAGACAAGAAGGCGTGAGAAGAGAGTCATGCGATCCCCCACTCCCCAATCAAGCAACCCATCATACTCCATGGATTCATACTCCTCCTCCTCCATGCGTTTTTGATCAAGGTACCACTCCAAACCATTGTAAATACCATTTAATTTCTGTTTTCATTTGCATTGTTGAAATCTTCTCCAAGCTTGGGTTACACAGGAGACTGTGTAATTTAAGTTTGGGGGAGTATGGTATTTGACTTTGTGTTTTGTGATCTTATTTTTCTTTAGCATGCATATTTGAGTCTCATCTAAGGCATAGAAAAACCAAAAAAAAAAAAAAAATCATTTAGTTTGCATTTGCACTTGTTAACATTTTAGGATTGAGTCTAGAATTTTTCTCATTTAGGTTGTTTGCATATGCATTGGGAGCAATGATGAGCCTATCCTTGTAGATTTTTAACTCTTGTAATCAATTCAATACCCTAGTTAGTAGTTCTTTAATGCTTGTGAATGAATTTGAAAGTAAGGAAGAACCATGCTTGGACCACCTCATTTGTCACTAGTTTTTGGTTAAAATATGGTCTTGAATTTGAAAGCCAACTCTACTTACTTAAACCGAATTTGGACATTTAATTATCATGCTTGCATTGAAAGTGAATTCATGGATTGAAAATACTTGAGCTTTCTTACTCACTTTGCCACCCTCTTGCTAGCTCAAGTAGAACTCCTACCAAACCTTACCTCCTTTGAAGCCAATTGTTTTTGTGTGACTACTTGTGAGGCCTTTATTTCGATTGAACTTAGCATAAAGTGTTAGGTTTGAAACGACAAGTATAGACTTTCATGTAGATTCTAACCTTGCATTTTGAGGTTAGCTTTAGGCTTAGGATTTGGGGGTTTAATTGGTTGTGATTATGCTTGATGAGTTGTGGAAAAGTTGGGAAGAAAGAGATGATGGTTAAAAGGGTTGGAGGAAGATAAGGGGAAGAATGGTTTGAAATGGAGAGTCTTGGGTTTTAAAAAGGAATAGCTCTAAGTAAATAAAAAGTGCTAGGTGGTCTTAAGAAATCAAAAGAGCCAAAAGGCCAAGTAATGAAAAATATATATATGCAAGGCCACCTAGAAATCAAAAGAAGAGCTAAGTTAATAAGTGTAGACTACTCCATTCGCCAAAATTGCTAAGTTGAAGAAGTTCCCCCTTAAGGCTTTAAAAGGAGAAAAATGTTCCAAATTCAAAGGGTTTAGCAAGGCACAAAAGCCTTGATGAAAGGGTAGATTCTAGAGGGTTGAGTGAGCTAAAAAAAAGAATGAGAGGGGTGTAGGATCATTGATAGTATTTCGGGTAGATGATAGTCTATCCTTGTATGCATCACTTGTTTCTTACCTTTAGCATTATGCATGTGGTTCAATCCTTTTGAGTGTTACCCTTACTTAAATGCAAAACCGGATGAATTGGGATCATTTTTATCTCAAAACCCAGTCCTTAAACCAAATGAATTCACTAGCCTTGCAATGTCATGATTCATGGTTTTGATCTTAATGAATGTTAAAGAGTTGGTTTGATAGGGAGACTTGTTTTGATTAAATTCTTAGTACACTTGAATGTTGAGATGGGCATGGCTAACTCTTTTGGAGTAGGAAGTATTCACATGCATTCTAGAATTAAGAACTAGGATATTGAGTTGATTATTATTGTTAACTATCTTGGATATTGAGCTCCCACTTTCAAACCTCTCTCCTTAGCTTGTGTTTCATTTGCTTGTGGACAAGCAAAAGGCAAGTTTGGGGGAGTTGATATGTCTATATTTTGCATCATATTTCTCTCCATTTAGTGTAAGTTTGTCATCATTTAGGATCCTTATTTAGCATCATTGTATTGCATTTCGATCATTTAGAGTCTAGGATCTCTTTGCATGTTCTTTTGCATGTTTTGGTGCATTTGGAGTCTTGATCAGGTGAAAAGGACACTATGGAGGCGTGGATGGAGCTGGAGAAGGATTGCATAGCACTTGGAGGAGAAAGGAGTCACCAAGAAGATGAAGGAGAAGATTTCTCGCGCTGGTTCGACGTGTTGGATCGACGAGTACGCCGATCCAAACTTCCAGGGGTTCGGATCGATGAAACGGATCGACGTAGCTCGTCGAACCGCAAGTCCAGGGGTTCGGATCGATGAAACGGATCGACGTAGCTCGTCGAACCACAAGTCCAGGGGTTCGGATCGATGACACCGATCGACGTAGCTCGTCGAACCGAACCAAGACGTCAAGAAGAAGCCGGACGACCAGAGCTCGGATCGACAACACGGATCGACGTAAGTCGTCGATCCAAATTTTCAGATGTTCGGATCGATGAGTTGGATCGACGAACCTGGTCGATCCGAACACAGACGAATCCTCCTTGTCACTTTTATGGGTCCCTCCTATAAATACTCTTTAGACCTAATTTTTATGATAACTTTTATTCTCTCTTGTCTTGTCATAAACTTTTAGCCTCTTTGAGAGAAAACCTTGTATTTGCTTTGAATCTTTAAGTTTTATGCAATATCTATCTTGAACTTCTATTAATCTTTTCTCTAATCATGTTTAACCTTTCTCTTATCTTTGATTTGATGGGTTTAACTATGATTAGTGAGTAGTTCTTTAGGAACTTGGGGATGGGTTAGATTTAGGGTTTTCTAATGGTTCAATCTTGCAATCTAGGATAGATTCTTTCATCTCTCTTCTTATTAAGGTGTTCTTAATGCCAAATAGCTAATCTTTTGCTATTTGGATCATAAGCATTTCACACACCCACCAAGTGTTTGATGAAATGCTTGAACCAACTTAATAAGAGATTTACATACCTAGCCTAAAACATCATTAGTTGTCTAGGGTGTTTATCATGCTATTAGACTTGTTATTCATGCTTGCTAATCATTTTAATGCTAAAACATCATTAGTTCATTAGGGTGATTAGTGAAGGGATTATTGCCACACATCATGGATTAGTCTTTAATTAGTGTTCTAGGCATAGAGATAGCTTGATTAGTTGCTTAAATGATTGCAAGGTTGTCCATTTAGTTTCCCAAGTCAATGATTCCATCCCTAAGTTTCGTTTTTAGTATTTTGTCAATCTTGATTAGTAGTAAATCATTTGATTAGTGCTTGATTAGCAGTAATTAAGGCTTAATTTGATATTATTGCTCTAGTAGTGTCTCTCCTAGTTTATAGTTTGCTTTCAATTATTGCTTGTGACTTTCACTTACTATTTTTATCTTAGCTTAAACATAACTTTGTATTCTTATTGAATCATCTCCCAAGATGGATTGATACCTCAAATATTGCAATGATATGAGCAATTGAGGAATTGCTAACAAGAAATAAAAACTCTTGTTTCAATGACTAAGCTCGACCACCCCTAGCCTATATAAGGAGACCCTCACCTCTTTGAAGAAGCATCAGGTCCTCAACCACCTTAATAAAATCCGACCACCTTACAACCGCGAGCACCACCGCAGGACCACCGCGAGGCTAGCCGAGAAAATTTCAAGGTAAGCCGTTTTAGCCCAAAACCTCTTGTCTAGCTTAGTTTTTCACCCCGAGTCCAATTCTAACCTCTGTTTCTTGTGATTATGGTCCAATCACTATGAAACTAAAGTTTTAAGTAGGAGGTCGAATTGCTGCCGGAAACCTTAGTCTTAAGCTAATTTTCAATTTAACGGTTCAAGTTTATTAGGGAAGTAGTTCAAATCACAATGCACCAAGCTAAGACCGAATTTCACAAGCTGAATTCCAAATGTGGTGCTGCCTTAAGCTCAGTCTAACTCAAAATGCATCAAACAAACAGGAACTAAGGCATTGAATTCATGACTTAAAAAATGGCTATTTACAAGGATTCATCATACTTAACACCTTATGCGAATGCTTATGAATCCTAAATGAATGCATCTAGACTCAATCCTAGTATGGAAATGCAACTACATGAATCTTTTTGGCTGTCTGTTTCGTCACACTCTTCATCTTCTTCTCCTTCTTGTTCTCCAGGGGACATATCGGCTTCAAGCCATGGCGAGGATGTCGACCCTTTTAGTTTCGAGGTGAGTGACTTGATCTGGCCCTTCAGACCTCTCACGTGTCCTTTAATCCCCTTCACTGTGGAGACTAGCTTCTTAATCGAGCGATCTTGCCATTTGCAGTACCGCTGAAGCACGTTGAACCGATCATGAGCTGTCTTGAGGGTTCGATGCGTTGCACTCGTGATCGGCTTAAACTGGTAACGCTCTTTCCATAGAGAGGGAAACCAAATTCGTCAGTAAGATCATCATATTCGTCATTATCTTCATCTTCCTCTTCAGCAACCATTTCGGCCTCCTCCCGATATTCTTCCTCGTAGTCCCATAGAAGTCAGCTCCATAGGGGAAAAGGTGCTCGTCCTGCGGCTCGAAATCCAGATGCTGAGGTTCTCTTATCGTGGTTAAGTACGGATTGCGCAGGAACAATACGGCCGCTCTTTCCGACGGAAGGGTGAACTGATATCAGTGTCCATGCCGATATGGCTTCTCGAGAAACTGTCACTTCTTCAAGTACCCGATGTCTATCCAACGGATACCGTGCGTTGGTTCCTCTAGATCAATACCAGCCCCTTTCAGAATGGCATATACGACTCCTCCACAGCCTACTTGAGGCCTTTCGCTTGGTGTGGAAATCATCCACGACTTGTAATGGAGGAGCTCCTTGAGCAATATCATGATCAACCCGGTGCTTCTTCTGCTTCCCTTCAGTTTGGTCCCATTCCGGGTCTCATGGATGATCTCTACCTGACCGTCATCCATTATCTCCAGCTCCTTGGTCAGGACAGCTCCACACTCCTTCCTTGCAAAGAAGGTATGTGCAATGGCTCTTTCCACATATCGCAAGGCGGGATGCCTTATCCTGGTGCTCTTGTTCACTCCGGGCTTGTAAGTGCCCACCCCAATGTGCCCACCCCAATGTGCCCCCACAGTGCCTTCAGCTCTTCCCTTTCGATGTTGAGGGTCATCTCGCGCATATCGCCTTGGCTGAATCCGAATATCGACTCGAGCTCCCAAAATGATATTCGGTGTGTCTCGCTTCCATATTTGAAACAGATATAGCCATCTCCATCTTCTTCTGGAGTTTCTTCTCCAAAGGCGTAGAAGGTCACTTCCAGTGTAGCCAGGAACTGGAAGGTTGCCTCGTCGTGAGATGCATAGGCATTCTCCATGAATCGCCTTAGACCCATTACGTTGAAAAGGATTTGGCAGTCTTCGTAGATGCCCAATTCGATCATCGTTTCCTCGTGGAGGTAGCGTGTGGCTTTGAACTCCATTCACTTGAATGCTGCACGCATATCGGCCAGTGTGGGTCGGGAACGTGTGGGTAAGCGAACTGTAACGGCTCGGCTGGAACTTCCCACTGGTCTCTTTCCATCTCTCTTCTCCTTTTGGTAATCCCTTGACCTTCCAAGAACTGCTCCCCTTCTTGTTGCTCCTACCATTGTACTTATCGATCCAAAACACTCGCAAGTGTGTAAGTACAAGGAAAAACATCAAAAGCAAAAGTTATCTTGCATGTATGTTTAAACTAAAGCAGCTCTATTCATGACTAGGGAGACTCAAGCAAACATATTCGATTTATATACCATATCGGGAATAGCTCAAATCGTGAAGGACAAAGATTCTTTCTTATAAGTGGTTCTTCGCGGATTCAAGTTCTTAGACAAGCATGCATTAATAAAGGGTGGGAAAGGAGATTTCCAGAATTCTGACATTTCAAAAGAGTTTAGCTGTGAAGCTATTCTCACAAATAGATATGCCAAAACTCTAGAAAAGCTTAAAAAAAACCCTAAGTGTTTATCTACCAAATGCTTTTCCATCAACTCTCAAACGCTAAATGCAACGAATCTAAACAATCCTAAGCAATACTCAATCTAAATCATATCATTCAAGAGTAAATATTTACCTAGCACGATATTTGCAAAAATCCTTGGAAGAAGAATATCGAGATTCGGGTTGCGAAATTAAAAGGTAAAGACAATTTTCTGGGTTTGAGAGTGATGAGGAATGAAAGAGAGAGACGATAGTGATGGCTTTTTAAAGAGGAGACAAGGGTTGAAGAGGGTTTGACTAGGGTTTCTTGGTTCGGGGAATAGTTGTCGGCTAACCCCAACCAAGTATTCTTGCCTTATCCGGAAAAGTGGGCTATGAATTTGAGCGCTTTTCACGGATTGGCTAAGTCTAAAAATCCTAATACCTGGATGGCCATATCGGATTGAGCCAGATATGGTATGAGTGCCAGTCTGGATATCGGGTTGTTCCCGATATTTATCCCTGGTAAAGATTGTCTGGCTTGGGCTTCGTTCCATATCGGCTACACACCGTTGTGCCTCCTTGACATGGAATGCTCATGGATGATATCATGGTGTTAAACCGATATTGCATCCCATTGTTGTGCTAGACAATCCTCACATTGGTTTTTGTTCCTCTTCCTGTACAAGTGACCCCGCTTTATCTCTCATGGGATCCTGAAAACATTAAACTAGACTAGAAAAAGCATTAATATGTACATGGATAAACTTGGGGTGCCTCCCAAGAGCGCTTTGTTTCAAGTCACTTAGCTTGACTTTTCTTGATTCTTTTTCAGTGCGAAAGGGGATAATGAACACCCCTCGATCCTGTGGGAGGATCTTTACTTTCCTTAATCAGAGAGATGAAATCAGCCAAAGATACATTGGAGGTTCCCTCTCTGTTTCCCTTAGAACCCTCTTGATTGGTCAAATTGGTGTTTCTTATCACCTTAAGGTAAGCAAAGGGCCTAACCTTTCCCTTGCATTTCAGCTTGTATCTCATCTCACCACCAGCATAGAGAACAGGTTTGAGAGTCATACCTTCCAGAAGATCACCGAGGGTTGGTCCTTGGAAATAAGATTTCTTGCAAGTGATTACCTTCTTTGGTGCTTCTTGTACTTCTTCAGGTCGCCCTTCGAACATTGTATTGAGGCAGATTCCATCAAAGCTATCTCCATCATAGCATATCTCCAAGGATGGGTCTTTGGTCTTCTCAATCGTCTTCTTAAGCACAAGGGAGTATGCGTGCTCTTTTTCATCGATCCTCTTCCCTTTCGTATCAAAGTGCATTACCAAGCTCCCGGTTAGCCTTAACTCCACCTTGCCGCTTTTGCAATCAAACATGCAACCGGCAGAAGCTAGAAAAGGTCTTCCCAACAGGAGGGTTTCCTTGACATCTTGGTCCATTTCTATTACCAGGAAGTCAAGCAGCTTCCCAACTGTCTTCCTTTCACTTCCATCGGCCAGAGATAACGGCTTCTTACAGTCGATATAAGTGTCGTAGCCGAGACGCTTAGCTGTGACTAGACTTATCACGTTGATGCTTGCACCGAGATCACACAGACATTTATCAAAGGTGATCCCTCCGAGTGTGCATGGGAGAGTGAATGATCCTGGATCCTCTAGCTTCTTTACTACCAAGGTTTCTTCCTTAGGTTTCTCTTCACGAGCTGCTGCATTCCTTCCAATGGTTGCCATTTCATCAGCATAGAGCTTGTCCTTCAAAGCTACTAGGAAAGCTGGAATAGGCTTGGTTTTGTCGACATTGTTGAATAAATCTTCGACCTTCTTCAAGGTTTCGATCAATTCGGCCTCTTGTTCCTCTATGAGACGCTTCTTATGCTTCTGGGGGTATGGCATCGGTGGTTTGTAGACTCGCAGGAATGGCGCTTTTGGTGGATCAGTTGCCGCTTTCTCTTCAGGGACTTCCAAAGGTTTAGAACTCCCTCCCCTTCTTAGGATGTCGATGTCCTCACCGACTTGAGCCCGCTTTGGTGAGGTGTTTTCGGCTTGATCCCGTTTTTCTTCGTCGAAAGTGGTGATCATTTGGCAATACTCCTTTGGGTTCATGACGGATTTCCCAGGAAAGTTGCTTGTTTGGCTCGTAGATGCAATGCCTTTGTTGTTTTCAAGGGCTTTAACGCGAGTGGTTAAAGCTTCAATCTTTCCGGATAGCTCCGTGTTGACACCATCTATCTTGTTATGCACTTCAGCAAAATGTTTGTGTATATCTGCGTGGATATGTGTTTGACCTTGTAGAAGTTGCTTTAGAGTGCCTTCCAAGTCAAAACTAGCTTGAGCAGGTGGGTTCCCTTGTTGTTGTTGGAAACCAGGGGGTGCAACGGCTTGTTGTCGTGGCGGGTAGCCGCCTTGAAATGGTAACCTTGGTACAAAGCCTTGTTAAGTCGTGTAAGTCACGAATTGTTTTGCTTCTCCCGCCTGCTGTTGAGGATAGGTCTGGTCATGTGGGTTTGCGACGTTCGTGCTCCGGTAGGACAGGTTATTGTTGGGTCTCCAATTGTTGTAACCTCCTTGAGCGTTTATGTAGTTAACATCTTCATACTGAACGTCCGCCCCTTCTTTGACTTGAGTGAGTTCTTCCACGAAATGGACTTCTTTTTGAGTTTAGACAAGTACTAACTTGTCAAGTTTCTCGTTTAGCTCTTTGATCACTTTTCGGCTTCCATCTATTTCTTCTTTGGAACCACGGTTGGATCTGTCGTAGTCTTCGTGGTAAGAGGAGTCACTCTGAGCTAAATTTTCGACTAGCTCGAGACCATCTTCTACGTCTTTTGCTAAGAAATTTCCATTGCTCGCCGTCTCGAGCAACATCCGAATCTTGGGAATGACGCCTCGGTATAGAGTGCTGAGGAGTGATTCTTGGCTGAATCCATGATGAGGGCAATGAGTAGTGTAACCCTTGAATCGCTCCCAGGCTTCGCCGAAGGTCTCATTGGATTTCTGAGTAAATCCACTAATTTCGTTCCTTAATCGGGCAGTTCTCGATTTGGAGAAGAACTTCGTCAAGAAAGCCTTTTTGCATTCTGCCCACGAGGTGATAGATCTGTGGGGCTTGTGCTTCGGGATCATGTCGTGATGACTTGCCTTCCTCTTTACTTGGATCGGGGACTCCCGTTGCCTTGCTCCGATATGCGTCTTCATGGAATCCTCTTGCTGGATCTTCGTTCCGGGGTGCCTCTTTCGGGACCATGTCGCTGCTACTTATCGAGGTTCCTTATGCGCTTGTCCATATCGGCTAAGGGGCCGTGATCCATGCTCGATATCAGCTGTTCACCCTTCTTTCGAGATCTCTCTTCTTGATTTCTTCTTCGGACCATCCTCATTCACAAAGCATCTGAGAAAACACTCCAAAACATGCAAGAATATGCAAAGACCTAACCTAATGCATCTAGACCTAACATGAGTGAAAACGTGATAAAACCTAGGATGAAAGTGCATGAATGGGTCCTAACTAGTGTGAAATGTACGATAAAAACATGTAATTTATAGAGATATCAATCGACACCAGTAGAAAATCGCGATGACTCGAGTTCTGGCGGACCGAAATTGACCAAGGTCGACACGAGTAAGCCGACATCAGATAATAGTGTCGATCGACACCAGGAGAGTGTCGATCGACACCATTCCCAAATTTCACCAATTCAACCTGAAGCGTCAAAAGGTGCAGAGGAAAAGGTGTATAAACCTAAAACACCCTATCCCAGGCCTCCTAGAAAGTCTAAACAGGAGATAGAAGAAGCTAGATGCAAAGAAATGATGGATAAACTGATGGTTGAGCTACCCCTAGTTGATGCTGTCAAACTTTCACCTGCATTAAGAAGATATGTCAAGAGAATGGTTGTCAATGGTGTGAGTCCTGAGGAAGGAGCATTGCTTACCAGAGACATGAATGCAATTCTCTTGAACATAGTTCCAAGGAAGAAAAAGAAGGTGAGGGTTTCTGAACAAATCAGTGCTGTGATTTAGAAGGGAATTCTAGAGAAGTTACCTGATCCAGGAAACTTTATGCTAGATTGCTCAATCTCAACAAGAAGGTTTCCTCATTCTCTCTGTGATCTAGGTTCAAGTATCAACTTGATACCATACTCTGTTGCTGTTAGACTTGGAATGACTGATTTCAAGCCAACCAGAATCTCCCTTGTCCTAACTGATCGATCAAAAAGAATTCCAGAAGGTGTTCTGGAAGATGTTTCCTTGAAGATTGAAGGTTGCATGATTCCCACAAACTTTGTGGTTTTGAAATATGATGAAGAACCTGCAGATCCTCTTATTCTGGAAAGATCATTCTTGGCTTCCGCTGGTGCCATCATTGATGTGAGGAAAGGGAAAATAGAGCTAGATTTGGGTGATGTTGTCATGAACTTTGACATGGACAAGTTAAGGGGACCATCCACCATTGATGGTCAAGCTTTTTCAGTAGATAATTCACTAGATAAAGATCCAATCCTGAAACATTCAGATGACGTTACTGCTGGGTATGACAAGGAGTTGGATACTAAAGAGCAAATGAACAAGCTGATTGTTCAAGAGGCATTGGATGGAAATTCTGAGGAAGTTAAGGAGCTAGAAGATTGGAGTGGAAACATAGTTGTTGATCATCTCTTTAGGACTATGAGCAGAGATGAGGTTCAGATCAATGCCAAGTTGATGGAGGAAGACGTTTTCGTCATGGAGGCAAGAATATCAGAGCTGAACTGCAGGAAAAATGCAGAAATTTGAGCTACAGATGTGGTGTCGATCGACACCAATCCTAGTGTCGATCGACACCCTCCGAAGATCACAACACAAGTCGCTTCCAATGCTGCAAGTCCATCACATATTGTCAAACAGACGACTCCAAATCCTATAGCCCAGACACCTCGAAGAAAGCAAAGGTTTGTATTTCCTGGAATCAATTCCAAACCTCCTGATCATCTCAATAAGAATTTAAAAGGTTCAAAGGCTACTTCACACTTACGTAAGCAACGAGATTCTCGTAGAGAGCTTGGTGTTTCTTTTGATGATTCTGCAGGAAAAAGAAGTGTCCCACCCAAACTCAAGTCCCACCCTGCTGTTGTGCCTCAATTCCTTGGTCGATCTCATGCACCTACTGCTTATACACAACCATGGATGAGAGACATTCTTCTGGGAAGCATTCAATGCCACCCTTTGATCCACCAGACGTCTGAACCCCGACACAGTCAAGCTAATGACTGAAAACAAGCGCTGAGTGGGAGGCAACCCACTTATAGGTAGGATTTTTCTTTGATTTTCATTTTATTTTTCACTAACATTTGGTTTTGTTTTGGATTTCATTAAAAAAAAAAAAACAGACAGACGGACGGATGTCGACCGTGGTCGACACAGAAGCTCGACATGAACAGTGTCGATCGACACTGTTCATGGTGTCGATCGACACCCCTTGGAGGTAAGTTTACTCAACTTGTTTTCTTCATATCTCTCTCAATTCTTAACGGATTTGAGTGATTTAAGAACATAAGTTGTGTAGATTTTCGTCCTCTATCCATCCTGTCTATTATCTTTTCTATTTGGTTTGTTTCTAACCTTAAGATTTAATAACACTGGGGACAGTGTTGGTTAAGTCTAGGGAAGGAAAATACTAATGTATTTTGCTCTGTCTTTTGTTTTGAGTTAGTTATGTTAGTTCAAAGTGTTTTATTGAGTCAAAATCAGTTGAAATTTTCAGTTTTTTCTTTGAACAAAACCACAACATATTGACACTTGAAGGACCATTACCATAGCAATTGATTGCAGCTTTTACTAGGTAGAAAGCTGCAAGTGGATCAGTCTAACAGAGAGAGTTCAAATTCCTGTTTAGAGCTTGGTATACATTGGACTTGATTCCTTTTTCAGCATTGACAAGATAAGAAAATTACAGTCTCTCCTTGATCTTCCCTTAAGAAAAGAAATAAAAGAGTCTAAGTCAAGAAATAGTGCAAAGATCCTCATGAGGCTGTCTCCTCACAAGGAACAATATTAGTGAGAGCTCATGAACTTGTCTCCTCACAAGGAACACAAGTAAAGAGCAGCACTGTTCCAAGGCTTCAAAAGAATAAGAAACAGTCAATGAAAAGATCTTAGAACACCCTGAAAATGGGCAACATTTGACTAAGGGAAGAGAAAATAGGAGAGTTGTACCAAGAAAGTCTTGTTCAGGCGCTAAGGAAGGGAAAGAATCTGTAAAGACCTTTGGTCAATACTGTTTGTTTGAGTTCGAAATTTTGAGAAGGAAGGGATCTGGACTTGAACTGGGAGATTGCTAAGCTTGTGGTAAGTACACTTAAATACTATCTAAGGTTGGCTCTATGGTATGTGGATTCAAAAGTGATGAGTCAATGTGGCGTTCCTAAGATTACTGAATGTTTCTATTTTCAAACCTCGACTCTATTCTTGGTTTCTGTTTTGCTTGAGGGCAAGCAAAAGCTAAGTCTAGGGGAGTTGATATATCATGGTTTTTACCTGTTTTTGACCATCATATAAGTCTTATTTATAGAGTCTTTTGTTATTTTTAAAGTCCTATTAGAGTCTTTACAGGTTGGAGTACGTTTTGAGCATAATTGGAGATTTTGAAGCATTTTGGAGCATTGTGGAAGAAGATGCTGAAAATGTGAAGTTGGAGAATTGTTGGATGAATATTGTCGATCGACACCACTCGAGCCAAGTCAAACCGCCTGATTTTACAAGATTGAAGAAAAGAAAATTGCCCAAAAAGTTTTCCTTATTTGCAAGAGTGCTCAATTCATGTTTTTACCCTTATATATAGTTTTCAAAGCCATTGTTTAGGCAGAATCTCATACTTTAAGAATCATAGAAGTTTAGGTTTTTTGGAGAGAAAAATCAGACTCCTTTAGAGCAGATTTGGAACTCTCTTATTTTCATCTATTGATTTCTTTTATGGTTTCTATTCAAATTATGATTTGTGTTTCATTGATCATGTCTGAGTAGTTTGCTTGTTAGGTTTAGGGTTTTTCAAAGGTTATTAATGAATTGCTAGGTTGAGTTAAATTGTTAGGATAAAATCATTAGAGTTCTTCTTCTGGATTTGTGTTTAATGCTTATTCTAGCTTCATGACCTAGAATCTGATAATAGTTGCGAGAGTATTATTAATTGTCTGAACTAATTTTAGATGAGCAAAATACCTATTCGCAAAGAGATTTGATTTAGAATTTTGTCAACAATTGAACCTGTTATTAATGCTTGTTTGAATTGATAGGATTTGCAAAGAGATTTGGAATTCTAGGGTTTAGACATAGATAATTTTCGCAGCGAGAGTTGGTTGATTTTACATTAGTGTTTCAAGTTCAAGAACGGTTCTTAATATTTTTCCTAACATTCTGTCTAGACCTGCAATTTGGATTCACATGAGAATTTCCGTGAACCTAGCGTTTCGTCTCCTGAATTTACTAAATCCTTAATTGCTTTCTGTTTTTAATTCCATCTTTCTTCTTAACTTAATTCGAACTTAGAAGTTTGTTGTGTGACTAACTCTTTCCCTGTGGATTCGATCCCTAAGTACTGCGACTGATCTCTTAATTTGAGAGAGTAGCTCTAGGGTAAATTTGAGAGCCTATCAAGCACGAGATTCCTTTTAATTGTCACATATTTGAAGAGTTGACGATTCTTAAACGGATGCCTGGAAAAAGGTCGTATGGATCATTTTATGCGAGTATGCGTCCAAAATTCAATATCCTGGCCGGGGGATTCACGAGCAAAGTCGACGACTGGAGAGATAAATATTTCTTCGTTTACATTGATGACCACTCAATGGCTGATACTAGCATCTTCGTTGAGAGTCGTTGGAAAATAGAGCTCAATAGAATTTAAGTTTGCTTGTGTTATTTTGACTTGTTCGTAGCAGTTAATAACCAAAATTCTTTACCGTTTTTGCAGGTCGATTTGCTCCAATCGGTCCGCTTCCTGACGGTTTTGAAAGGAGCTTAAAGGCATTCTCCGAGCTCAGCCGTTTGTATTGGCCCGATCTAACTATTCCCAGGAGAGACCGAGCTGCTAAATCTTTGGTGAAATCCTCCCGAAAGAAAATGCCGCTCGCTCCTCGGGATGTCTCCGACTATTCAGCGGACCTGGAAGAGTTCATAAATAAATCATGCACGAAGACGCCGACGATGGCATCGGGTTCTGATGCCAATAAAGGGAAGGGTCCCAAAGAACCTGAACCGAAACAGGCGAGTGATGCTAAGAAGGCATCTCGGGGAACCAAGAAGAAGGGTTCCAATAAGGATAGCGATGAGGTGTCCGGCCTGGTTGCTAAAGACGGGGACTCGGGCTCGGTTCGCGTCACACTTGCGGCATGTAAGGCTGTGTAGACGCGAAGAAGATTGCTGCCGAGGTGCAGAAGACTGTCGAGGAGGCAAAGGAGAAAACAGCCAAGTCTGCTGGTAAAAGAAAATCTTCGGAGGTCAAAAAATTGACAAGGACCCCTGACAAGGCTTCGAAACGAGCTAGGTCGGATCCTATTCCGAACCCATCCGCCTTCCAATTCGAATATCACGCGAAGGAACCGCTTTCATGCGATCGTCGCGCCTGTTCCCAATTAGTTTGGAAACTTAGGGCTAGACCGATGGCAGATCCTCATGTGGAGGAGCTTTTCTATCAGGACGATTATGAACAGTGGGATGCGGACGAAGTTCGGGTAAGATTCTTTTCTTGTTTTAATCTTAATTATATCTCATGATGGACCGTAATATATGTTTGTATAGGCGAAAAGCAGTGCGAACCGCTTGTTTGGTCGTCTAGACCGTGAAGTGAAGAGGGCCAAAGAGGCCGAAAAAGAGAAAGTGGTGGCGGAGAAGAAATTTCACGAAGTTGCTCTTAGCCTTGAGGTTGAGAAGCTTAAGTCTGAGCAGCTCGAGAAGGAAATAACCGAGCTTAAATCTCGGCTCGGAGAGTTGGAGGTCGACAACGCTCAGGTTTCTTTTGCTTTGATAATATCCACAAAGCGGGTCGAGTTCTTTCAATCAAAGACCGCTCGTCTAAGGAAGTCTCGTAAAGAAATAGCCATCTTCGCCCATAATCAGGTCGTTAGCTTTTATACCGGTCTGACCGAGAAGATGAAGAAAAGTCTGGAGCAGCGAAAGGAGGTCGAGACGATCGTGACCTCCTTGGCTCAAGCCCGTGGAGCCCGCTCTACTGCGGAGCTCGCCACAAAGCTAGGGTTGGATTTTCCTAAGGCGGCTGTTGACAAGATCGATGACGATGTTGCCAAATGGGAAGCCAAGGTAACGCCTTTGATGAAATCTCCTTTACACAGGATGAATTTGATGCCCCTATGTTGGCTTTGCGTTATCCTCGCGATGATCTGAATGCTCGACCTACAGGGATCAACGAGTTCGGAACGAACACGCCCGTGGTAACTCTTTAAGTAGTTTCTAGACTTAAATCTCCCGAGCCTCATGTCGAGAGTACGGCTATCGCGAAAACGATCGTTCAAACTGATGCTCCGCTAATGCTTCAGCCGGCCGACCAAATCGAGGGTGTAGCCGCAGGAACGGGTGACGTGCAACTCGAGACTCAAACGGTGGTTGATTCCACTATGGTTGACCCTGCTGACTCGTCCATGAGACTTGAGACAGAGGGAGAGCTTTCGAAGGGCGATGATCGAGCGATAGACACGGAGGAAAAAGATTCGGGCCAAGAGCCCGTTCCAGCTGAGCCAGTGAAGAAGAGTGCTGGGCTGTATGATAACAACGAACAGATCGATATCCTCTGGGATTGATCACCCCTTGTTAAACTTGTTGCTTTCTTTTTCTTTTGTTTTTTGTTTATAATTCTGGTAACCCGAGCCGGGTATGAACAAGTAACTTTTCTTGTGTTTGCCCGAGAGGGCTTTTGAATAAATTTGCCGGTTCCGGCTTTTATGAATATTTGTTTTTAATTCTGGAGTAAATTTCCAATCTGAAACCATCATTCTTTGAGTTCGAATATAAACGTACGATGCGATATCGGCTTTAAACTATTTATACGACTTAGATTTTTCCTAAGTGTGAATGTAAACGTGCGAGAGATTAAATCAGCTCGGCTTATTTATTGTTTACATGACTTAGGAATGTGCGAGACGGATCTCGGCTTTTTAATAGATAAGTGCTAATATGGTCGTGCGAGAGATTAGCTAAGCTCGGCTTATATGGATCATATGACTTGTTCCTAAGTACGAGTACCGATATGCGATCAGGTCGGCGTTTAGTTATCGATACGACCTAGGAAATTCTAAGTTCGAATGCAAAGGTGCGAGCAAGGCCCGACTTATATGCTTTGCACGACTTAGAAGAGTGCGAGAACGGGCTCGGCTTATAGTGTGGATTATTTCACCACGGCATTGATATATCTATATTTTGCATCATATTTCTCTCCATTTAGTGTAAGTTTGTTATCATTTATGATCCTTATTTAGCATCATTGTATTGCATTTCGATCATTTAGAGTCTAGGATGTCTTTGCATGTTCTTTGCATGTTTTGGTGCATTTGGAGTCTTGATCAGGTGATAAGGATGCTATGGAGGCATGAATTGAGTTGGAGAAAGATAGCATGGCACTTGGAGGGGCAAGGAGTCACTTAGAAGATGAAGCAGAAGTTTTCTCGCACAAGTTCGACCAGTATGTTCGACCAGCTGGTCGAACATGTTTTCCAGGGAGCAAGTTCGACGAAGATGTTCGACGAGCACGTCGAACATGTCTTTCAGGGGTCAGGTTTGACCAAGATGTTCGACGAGTTGGTCGAACTGAAGACAGAAGCCAAGCGAGCAGGGGTCATGTTCGACGAAGATGTTTGACCAGCTGGTCGAACAACATTTCCAGGAGCAATGTTCGACCAAGATGTTCGACGAGTTGGTCGAACATGACATTGACGAATCCTTTTTGTCACTTTGATGGGTCCCTCCTATAAATACTCTTTAGACCTAATTTTTATGATAACTTTTATTCTCTCTTGTCATAGCTTAAGCTTTTATCCTGTTTGGGAGAAAAACCTTGTATTTGCTTTGGATCTTTAAGTTTAATGCAATATCTCTCTTGAACTTCTATTAATCTTTTCTCTAATCATGTTTAACCTTTCTCTTATCTTTGATTTGATGGGTTTAACTATGATTAGTGAGTAGTTCTTTAGGACCTTGGGGATGGGTTAGATTTAGGGTTTTCTAATGGTTCAATCTTGCAATCTAGGATAGATTCTTTCATCTCTCTTCTTATTAAGGTGTGCTTAATGCCAAATAGCTAATCTTTTGCTATTTGGATCATAAGCATTTCACACACCCACCAAGTGTTTGATGAAATGCTTGAACCAACTTTCTAAGAGATTTACATTCCTAGCCTAAGACATTAATTGCCTAGGGTGTTTATCATGCCATTTAGACTTGTGTTTAATGCTTGCTAATTATTTTAATGCTAAAACATCATTAGTTCATTAGGGTGATTAGGAAAGGGATTATTGCCACACATCATGGATTAGTCTTAATTAGTGTTCTAGGCATAGAGAAAGCTTGTTTGAGTTGCTTAAATGATTGCTAGGTTGGCCATTTAGATGCCCAAATCAATGATTCCATCCCTAGGTTTCATTTTAAGTAATTTGTTAATCTTGATTAGTTGTTAATTGTGTCATTAGTACTTGATTAGTAGTAATTAAGGCTTAGTTTCATATAATTGAACTTGTAGTGTCTTTCTTAGCTAGTAGATTGCTTTCAATAGTTCCTTGTCTCCCTTATTTCGAATTTGACTTAGCTTAGACCAAACTTTGCATTCTCATTGAATCAATTTCCCAAGATGGATTGATACCTCAAATATTGCAATGATATGAGCAATTGAGAAATTGCAAACAAGCAATAAAAAGTCTTGTTTCAATTTGGCGCCGTTGCCATATTGGGATTGATTGATCATTAAGATTTGAGTTTAGTTTGAGACTAAGTATTCCTTTTGTGTTTATTGACCATCTCATTTTCTAGATTTCAGTTTACCCTTGAATGCATTTGAGATCACAAGGAGACAACAACTTCCAAGGTTTTCAAGAGATTGATCAGTTGGAGAGGGCTGCTAGGATTGCAAGAAGGGAAGCTGCAAGGTTAGAAAGGTTGAGAATGGAAGAACAAGCTGCTAATCCTCCACCGATGGCGCATGCACACCAAGCTCGTAATGGAAATGAGCAAGCTCCAAGGGGCAATGGAAACCCCTTGCATGTGCCTAGACAAGGGAGAACCATTGGGGCTGGTGATGCTCCAAATATTCACCAAAATCAATATGGTATTCTACCTCCACCGGTTCACAACAACGCCTTTGAAGTGAAGCCAACTTTCATCTCCATGGTTCAACAAGACAAGTTCCATGGTTTGCCTATGGAGGATCCCCTTGATCATTTGGATAACTTTGACAGAGTTTGTGGGTTGTTCAAGATGAATGATGTGAGTGAGGATGCTTTCAAGCTAAGACTCTTTCCCTTCTCTCTTGGGGATAGAGCAAGACAATGGGAGAAAAACTTGCCTCAAGGTACCATCACCTCTTGGGATGAATGCAAGAAAGCATTCCTATCTAAGTTCTTCTCCAACTCAGGGACAGCCAAGTTGAGGAATGAGATCTCTAGCTTCACTCAAAAGAACAATGAGTCTTTCAATGAAGCATGGGATAGGTTCAAGGGCTACACAATGCAATGCCCTCATCATGGCTTCACACAAGAGTCTCTACTAATAACTCTCTATAGAGGAGTTCTCCCAAAGATTCGAATGCTTCTTGATACCGCAAGTAATGGGAACTTCTTAGGCAAAGAAGTAGAAGATGGTTTGGAGCTTGTAGATAATCTTGCCTTGAGTGATGGTAATTACAATGAAGACTATGATAGAGCTCCAAGGGGAGGTGAATATGAATCTCACAAGAAAGAAATGAAGTCTCTACATGACAAGATGGACATGCTCATGTCTTCCAATCAAAGGCATGTACATTTTGTTAGTGAGTACCAAGAAGATTGTGATGATCAAGTTAAGGCTCAAGAGTGTGAAGAAGTGGTCAATTTCGTGGGTGGCCAAGGAGGCTACAACAACTACTCCAACAACAACTATAAGGGGAATAACAACCTCTCTTATAGAAGTACAACACCGGAGACCAAGTCTACCCTCCACAAGCTACTCAAAACAAACCTTTTGTGCCTTACAACAATCAACAAACATGTTATGCACGAAGGTCTAACTACCAAGGAGGAAACCAAGGCAACTATGTTGGTCAAAATTACAATGCTCCACCTGGTTTTCCTCAACCTTCACAAGGTCCTCCACAAGACAATGTTCAGCTAATGCTTCAACAAATACTTCAAGGTCAAGAAAATAGTGATGCTAGTGTGGGAAAGAAGATTGCCGAGATCAACACAAGGATGGATTCTTCACTCAATGAGCTTGCAACTCAAATAGGAGGTCTTCAACAAAAGTTCAAGAAACTTGATAACAAGGGAAAGGCTTCTAGCTCCAATTCTCAAGGCACTTTCCCCGGTAAGCCCGAAGCTAACCCAAAAGAGTATTGCAATGCTATCTCCACTATTTATGAAGATGAGTATGAGCTAGTTGTGCTAGAGTTTGAGCATCTTTTCGAAGCTCCTTATGATACATCTACATTCAATGAGGACATTGAAGTTCAAGATGGGGAGGTGGTCATTGAAAATGACTCCATGGTTGTTGCTACAGAAATGGGTAAAGAAGTGTTTGATGAACCCAAGACTTCTACAAAGGCAAGAGTTGAGGAGGATGTAAGAGAAGTGGCTAAGAAGAGTGAAGAAGGAGCTTGTGATCTCCTTATCTATAAGCCACCACTCCCATATCCTGAGCGGATTTTGACTAAGGCACAAAAGAAAGTGCTTTCAAGCTTTAGAGGAAGTATGGAGAAAGTTGGAGCACCCTTGCCAAAGGGGGAGAGTTTGTCTCAAGTCAAGGGTCAAATAAGGTTCATCAAAGACTTGCTAGCTAATAGGGAGAAGGTAGAAGAGCTGATGGAAAGCCTTAATCCACCAAGCACAACAAGGGATGAGCCTAAGACTATTCCAAAGCTTGGTAATCCCGGAAATTTTTTGATTTCTTGCTCTCTTGGGAATTTAAAGATTGATGAAGCTTTGTGTGATTCTGGATCAAGTGTCAATGTGATGTCCCTTGAAATGTCTAAGAGCCTTGGGATTACAAACCTAAAGAAGTATCCCTCACCTATTACCTTTGTTGATGCTTCCTCAAGACAACCTATAGGCCTTGTTGAAGATTATCCATTGAAGATTGGTGAGTGTCTAGTCCCAACTGACTTCATAGTCATGGACATGGTTCAAGCAACAAGGCTACCTCTCCTCCTAGGTACTCCCTTCCTCAATACAGCTGGTGCAAGCATTGATTTCACAAACAAGAGGGTGATTCTCAAGAGTGTGAATGATAAGGTCTTCTATCCTATGAAGCCTTCTACCTTGGGTTTTTGTGGCACAATCACATGTGCTACTATTGAAATTGATGAAAAACCACCATATAAAAAGGAGCAGCTGATGGGATTCACTTGTGTGATGCTAAAGGATAATGATACCTCGGACCACAATGAGTATGATGGGTCAAGCTTTGATGGTGTGAGTCTTCTTGCTATGTTTGATGGAATCAATGTGGTGGAACATATAGCTGAGCCACCAAGGAGGGCAAGAAGGAGGTCTAAGAAGAAGAAGAAGGTGTTAGACATTGGAGCAAACACCATGTTCATCGAGAAGGGAGGAGGAACTTCACATCCACTCCATGACCCTCCCAATGTGTAAAAGGTTTGAAAAGTCAAGCTTAGTGACTTTAAACAAGCGCTCTTGGGAGGCATTCCCATGTTATCCTTGTATATATTCTTGTTTTTATTCTATAATCATGTTTCTTTGAGTTTTGAAAAGTCTTAGGTTGAGTATGGAGGGCTATGAGATTTCCCACCCCTCAATCAAGCAACCCATCCTACTCCTCCTCCTCCATGCGTTTTTGATCAAGGTACCACTCCAAATCATTGTAAATACCATTTAGTTTTTATTTTTGCATTTTGAAATCTTCTCCAAGCTTGGATTACACAAGAGACTGTGTAATTTAAGTTTGGGGGAGTATGGTATTTGACTTTGTCTTTTGTGATCTTATTTTTCTTTAGCATGCATATTTGAGTCTCATCTAAGGCATAGAAAAACCAAAAAAATGAAAAAATTTCGAAAATTTCAAAAAAAAAAATCATTCAGTTTGCATTTGCACTTGTTAACATTTTAGGATTGAGTCTAGAATTTTTCTCATTTAGGTTGTTTGCATATGCATTGGGAGCAATGATGAGCCTATCCTTGTAGATTTTTAACTCTTGTAATCAATTCAATACCCTAGTTAGTAGTTCTTTAATGCTTGTGAATGAATTTGAAAGTAAGGAAGAACCATGCTTGGACCACCTCATTTGTCACTAGTTTTTGGTTAAAATATGGTCTTGAATTTGAAAGCCAACTCTACTTACTTAAACCGAATTTGGACATTTAATTATCATGCTTGCATTGAAAGTGAATTCATGGATTGAAAATACTTGAGCTTTCTTACTCACTTTGCCACCCTCTTGCTAGCTCAAGTAGAACTCCTACCAAACCTTACCTCCTTTGAAGCCAATTGTTTTTGTGTGACTACTTGTGAGGCCTTTATTTCGATTGAACTTAGCATAAAGTGTTAGGTTTGAAACGACAAGTATAGACTTTCATGTAGATTCTAACCTTGCATTTTGAGGTTAGCTTTAGGCTTAGGATTTGGGGGTTTAATTGGTTGTGATTATGCTTGATGAGTTGTGGAAAAGTTGGGAAGAAAGAGATGATGGTTAAAAGGGTTGGTGGAAAATAAGGGGAAGAATGGTTTGAAATGGAGAGTCTTGGGTTTTAAAAAGGAATAGCTCTAAGTAAATAAAAAGTGCTAGGTGGTCTTAAGAAATCAAAAGAGCCAAAAGGCCAAGTAATGAAAAATATATATATGCAAGGCCACCTAGAAATCAAAAGAAGAGCTAAATTAATAAGTGTAGACTACTCCATTCACCAAAATTGCTAAGTTGAAGAAGTTCCCCCTTAAGGCTTTAAAAAGAGAAAAATGTTCCAAATTCAAAGGGTTTAGCAAGGCACAAAAGCCTTGATGAAAGGGTAGATTCTAGAGGGTTGAGTGAGCTAAAAAATGAATGAGAGGGGTGTAGGATCATTGATAGTATTTCGGGTAGATGATAGTCTATCCTTGTATGCATCACTTGTTTCTTACCTTTAGCATTATGCATATGGTTCAATCCTTTTGAGTGTTACCCTTACTTAAATGCAAAACCGGATGAATTGGGATCATTTTTATCTCAAAACCCAGTCCTTAAACCAAATGAATTCACTAGCCTTGCAATGTCATGATTCATGGTTTTGATCTTAATGAATGTTAAAGAGTTGGTTTGATAGGGAGACTTGTTTTGATTAAATTCTTAGTACACTTGAATGTTGAGATGGGCATGGCTAACTCTTTTGGAGTAGGAAGTATTCACATGCATTCTAGAATTAAGAACTAGGATATTGAGTTGATTATTATTGTTAACTATCTTGGATATTGAGCTCCCACTTTCAAACCTCTCTCCTTAGCTTGTGTTTCATTTGCTTGTGGACAAGCAAAAGGCAAGTTTGGGGGAGTTGATATGTCTATATTTTGCATCATATTTCTCTCCATTTAGTGTAAGTTTGTCATCATTTAGGATCCTTATTTAGCATCATTGTATTGCATTTCGATCATTTAGAGTCTAGGATCTCTTTGCATGTTCTTTTGCATGTTTTGGTGCATTTGGAGTCTTGATCAGGTGAAAAGGACACTATGGAGGCGTGGATGGAGCTGGAGAAGGATTGCATAGCACTTGGAGGAGAAAGGAGTCACCAAGAAGATGAAGGAGAAGATTTCTCGCGCTGGTTCGACGTGTTGGATCGACGAGTACGCCGATCCAAACTTCCAGGGGTTCGGATCGATGAAACGGATCGACGTAGCTCGTCGAACCGCAAGTCCAGGGGTTCGGATCGATGAAACGGATCGACGTAGCTCGTCGAACCGCAAGTCCAGGGGTTCGGATCGATGAAACGGATCGACGTAGCTCGTCGAACCACAAGTCCAGGGGTTCGGATCGATGACACCGATCGACGTAGCTCGTCGAACCGAACCAAGACGTCAAGAAGAAGCCGGACGACCAGAGCTCGGATCGACGACACGGATCGACGTAAGTCGTCGATCCAAATTTCCAGATGTTCGGATCGATGAGTTGGATCGACGAACCTGGTTGATCCGAACACAGACGAATCTTCCTTGTCACTTTTATGGGTCCCTCCTATAAATACTCTTTAGACCTAATTTTTAGAAAGAACTTTTATTCTCTCTAGTCTTGTCATAAACTTTTAGCCTCTTTGAGAGAAAACCTTGTATTTGCTTTAAATCTCTAAGTTTTATGCAATATCTATCTTGAACTTCTTTTAATCTTTTCTCTAATCATGTTTAACCTTTCTCTTATCTTTGATTTGATGGGTTTCACTATGATTAGTGAGTAGTTCTTTAGGAACTTGGGGATGGGTTAGATTTAGGGTTTTCTAATGGTTCAATCTTGCAATCTAGGATAGATTCTTTCATCTCTCTTCTTATTAAGGTGTTCTTAATGCCAAATAGCTAATCTTTTGCTATTTGGATCATAAGCATTTCACACACCCACCAAGTGTTTGATGAAATGCTTGAACCAACTTTCTAAGAGATTTACATTCCTAGCCTACGACATTAGTTGTCTAGGGTGTTTATCATGCCATTTAGACTTGTGTTTAATGCTTGCTAATTATTTTAATGCTAAAACATTATTAGTTCATTAGGGTGATTAGGAAAGGGATTATTGTCACACATCATGGATTAGTCTTAATTAGTGTTCTAGGCATAGAGAAAGCTTGTTTGAGTTGCTTAAATGATTGCAAGGTTGGCCATTTAGATGCCCAAATCAATGATTCCATCCCTAGGTTTCGTTTTTAGTAATTTGTTAATCTTGATTAGTAGTTAATTGCGTCATTAGTACTTGATTAGTAGTAATTAAGGCTTAGTTTCATATAATTGAACTTGTAGTGTCTTTCTTAGCTAGTAGCTAGTGTATTTTCCGCCACGAGTTCGGAGGCGTCGCGCTGCCCACCTATCCTTTGGTACTTCCCCGTTGGCTAAGTATAGCATGAGTTAGGCGCGGCAGTCTTCAGTTCGTGGTTCGTTAAGAAGTTCCATCGGGTCGTCGAACTCATCTTCCTGATAGGTCAAAGTGCAAAATTCCTTGGGCATCATGATGCTTGGGTGAGGTATACCTGCAACAGGGATAGTGCATCGTAGTTCGGGATCGATGCTAGTAGCCAGGGCTGCTAGAGCGTCCGCGGTTGTGTTTTCATTTTGTGGTATCTTGATGAGCTCGAAGGTTTTAAATTCCTTTGCCAATAATTGGACGAGTTTGAGGTAAGCGTCGATCCGGTCGTCCTTGGCGTCGTATTCGCCGTTGAATTGATTTGCGACAAGCTGGGAATCGCGGAAGGCGCTAATGTGTTCAATCTGCATTCCCCGAGGTAGTCGAAGGCCGGCGAGAAGTGCTTCGTACTCGGCTTCGTTGTTTGAGGCCGAGAATTCAAGGCGGAAGGACTGTTCCAAAATCTCTCCAGTGGGGGACTCGAGTTGTATGCCGATTCCTGATCCGAGGCGGGAAGAGGCTCCGTCGACGTGTAGGGTCCAACGTTCCAGTGGTGCTTCCTCATTAAGCAGCTCGGGGGGTAATTCGATGAGAAAGTCAGCGAGGACTTGTGCTTTCGCGCAAGTGCGAGTTCGGTACTCGATGTCGTATTCAGACACCTCGATTGCCCATTTGGCCATTCTGCCGGATTGGATGGGACTATGAAGTATTGTTCGAAGTGGTTGTCTTGTGAGAATGGCTATTGTGTGCGATTGGAAGTAAGGTCGAAGCTTCCGTGAGGAGACGACTAAGGCCAAGGCCAACTTTTCCAAGGTCGGGTACCTCGTCTTAGCCCCATCAAAGGATTTGCTGATGTAGAAAATCGGCTTTTGTTCTCCTCAATCTTCGCGGACGAGGACTCCACTGATCGCCGAGCTGGAGATGGCGATATAGAGGTACAAAGTTTCGCCATCTTCTGGTTTTGCCAAGATCGGGGGCGTTGAAAGTTAAGCTTTGAGCTGCTGGAAGACTTCTTCGCATTTCTCATCCCATTCGAATCGTTTGTTTCCCCGGAGCAGCTGATAGAACGGGAGGCACTTATCCGTTGAGCGGCGATGCGCCCAGTAAGTCTTTGGACTTCTCTCGTATTCGTTGGGAAGGGAAAGTCGAGGATCGCGGATATCTGCTTCGGGTTTGCTTTGATACCGCGCTGCGTGACAAGATAGCCGAGGAATTCTCCCGACGTGAATGCAAATGTGCACTTGGTCGGATTGAGCTTCATGTCGTATTCGTTGAAAATGAGAAAACACTCTTGTAGATGCCGGATGTGATCTTCGGCCCTTGCAGACTTGACCAGCATGTCATCAATATATACCTCCATAGTGTTGCCGAGCTGGTTGGCGAACATTTTATTAACGAGGTGTTGGTAAGTTGCTCATGTGTTCTTCAGGCCGAAAGGCATTACTTTGTAGCAATAAGTTCCTCGATCGGTAATGAAGGCCATCTTTTCTCGATCATCGGGATGCATGACAATCTGGTTATAGCCCGAGAACGCGTCGATAAAGGAGAGGAGCTGATTTTGGTCGATCCGAGGATGAGGAAAACTATCCTTTGGGCAAGCTTTGTTGAGATCGGTGAAATTCACACACACCCTCCATTTTCCATTCTTCTTCTTTACTACCACGGGGTTAGCCAACCAGTCTGGGTATTTCACCTCGACTATTGACCCAACCTTGAGTAATTTATCAACTTCATCGTGAACCGCCTGAGCTCGCTCTGGTCCGAGCTTCCGTCTCTTTTGTTTGATTGGTTTGAAGGTGACGTCGATAATAAGTTCATGACTAGTTATCTCCGAGCTGATTCCTTTCATATCCTCCATCGACCACACAAAAGTTGATCTCATTCTCTTATGCCCATCTTTTGAAGTGTCGTTTTAAAGATCACGTCCACTGAGCTACCCGTATCGATGAGCATTTTGGAGACATCGTCTTGGCCCATTCGCAATGAGACGACGAGAGGGTCGTTGTGAGGACGATCTATATCGTTGGCATCATCTTCAGTGAATGTAATGAGCACATCGTCATCGTAGAGCGGGGTCTCGTTCTTGACAATAACAGCTCGGCGCTCATGTTTCTTGATCGAATTTATCGACTCGGTGCATGTGAGGAGTCCGCCCATGATCATGTTAATCCTCCGTCGGGGTGACCTCGGGGGAGTATGTGCAGTATCGTCGCACGTTTGTTTGGGGGCGTCTTCCTTCGGTTTGTCATCTCTGTCAAGACACATATTAGGTCAGGTATCCTTTTCATTAGTCTGTTTGCCACCGTTCTCGGGTCGGCGTTTATCCCTTGCTGAATTCTGTGGGCGATTCACAAGGTCAATTTCACCCTTTTTCCACTTCCGTATCAACCTTCCTGTTAGGGTTCGGTATTCTACTTCAGTATGGCCCGATCTGCCATGCCACTTGCAGAAAGAGTCCGGATTGGAGGATGTCTCATTGGGACGGTCAGTTCGCCGATCCCATGTATTCTAGCGGGATGATCGAGTCACCGCGGACACATTAGATTTCTAAGACTTGTCGTCTCGGCCATAATGTTGTCATGGCTCCTAGTAATCGTCGGACTTGTCCCGAGCTGTACTCTTTTTATCTTTTGAGAATTCTTCGTGCTGTTCTGCGAGAGTTTCATCTTCCAGACTCATGAACCCTGCAGCTTTGTGCAATGCGTCCTCCAGCATCCTCGGTCTCCTGGTCTTCAACCTCTCCCAAAACAGCTGCTTTTTGCGAAGGTTCTTTAACAGTGCGGCGACGGCAGTATTGTCGGACGCATTAGTTCGAGACACAATAGCTCGGAATCGAGTTATGAAATTCCCAGGGATTTGTCCTTGCCTTGAATGCAGGCCCAAAGGTCCAGCGTGGAGGTCGCTTGCTCGATATAGATCGAGTAGTGTTTGAGAAAGGCCTTCGACAACTGTTCGTAAGTTTTGATGGAGTGCGGCTTGAGTCGAGAGAACAACGTGAGTGTGCTGCCTCTCAAACTTTCGACAAAGTATTTGCAGCAACTTGCATCGCGCTCCTTCTCGGAGAAACGCGCTATTGCCATTGCTATGTTGAATTCCGTAAGGTGCTTGTGAGGATCTGTGTTCCCGGCGTAGGAGGTCAAATTCTTAAGCTTGTCGTGCTCTCTGAGCAGGATGCTGGTGATGCTGGGAGCGAAAGGAGTATGCTGCGTGAGTTGCAATATCTTAGTTAATTCGGAAGCGGATGATATAGCTCAGTGAACGTGAGACCCGATGTCACTGATCTGCTTCTGAATAAGTTCCATCGCGGTTGCTTCTGCGTTGGGAATCAGGGTGTTCGGCATAGAGACGGGAGTCGTTTGAACCGGTGGGAGGATCGGCTTGGTTCTGGCGTTTGATGCCGCTGCGTCTCTTTGCTGACCTGGAAGCTGATCGGTAGGGGTATCGCCGAATAGTGCTCTATTGATCCCCGACCTGGTTTGAAAGATGTGTTGCTGTTGCTACGGAGTGTTGGTGGCGTTGCGGGCCCTTGGTTGCCAAAGATTATCCAGCTCATTGATAACATGCATATTTTACCCATTTTTACCATCATAAGTGTATGCTTTAATAATCATTTCACTAAGGTATTAATGCATATTTAGTTGTTTTCGAGTATTTGTGTGTCCAAGACTCTTTTCAGGAAATCTTAGGAAAAAGGGGCAAAACGGAGCAAAACGGACATTTTCGGAACATGAGCTTTTTGACAGAAGTTTAGCATAAGACGGAGACCTTCCCACCGCGGGATCGAGCTGAGTTTTGGTGACAAGATAGCCTCAACTACTACCTTTCACCTCGAAGTGGTTTGAGTCCAATCCCATGGTTGGATCTCAAATTATGAAGGAAGCAAGAAGGCCCGTCAGGCACATCCTCAGAAGAAGGATGGCCGCACCAGGAAAGCTCAGAAGACCAATGGCCGGCCCATGAACCATCGCTGGCGCGGCCAGGACACTTGGTGATTCCCGAGCCCGTTTGCAAGCCCAAAACAAGCCCGATGACAACCAAACTTTGTGGAATCCTAAATGAAGCCTAAGAAGACCTAAGGACCTATAAATACATGAGGCTATTCCTATTTTGAGAGAATGGGAAGTCAACCACCAAGTCCTAACCTAGAAGAGCGCCGCAGCTAAGGAGGAAGAGAAGAGGAGCGAAAGCCGTCTTCTCCACTCCCGAATCTCGTCGCCCTATTCGATACTCTCTTTCATATCTTTTCTGCACTTTATTTGCATCGTTATCACTTCCTTTATTCTCTTTTAAAACCTTTGAGATTTTTACCTATTGCTATGATAATGAATTTCGATTCCATGTCTGAGTAGTCTTTCAGTTGGGTTTCGCAGGGGGTTTCTCAAAGGGATTTCATGGTTTGATTCGATTAGGTTGTTAGATCATAGGTAGTATACTTTTCACTGTTCTTCGTTTGGATTCTTTCTTATTGCGTAATCCTTGACTGGCCACTTAAGGATCGATTGTAGGATCATTAGAACCGCTAACGCGATGAATCTCTTGGCCGGATATAGTTTTAAACGAGCAAACACCGAAGGATGCTTATGCATATCTGCGGTGTGTTGTTAGCTTTATCGAACCCAATCTTACAGCTGATCTTGCTGCGAAGTCGCTACCGAAAGGGGAGCGAACGAGCAGTTTAGGTTTAGGTGTTTGGTTTTCCGAGAGGGAGATCCGACCACTTTCGTGTTTGAGCTTAAGAATCAGTAGAATTGATTTGCCTAGATCGAGTGTTTTAACCGTAGAATCACTCCATGAAATACCCCGAGAGATCTCTGAAGCCCAGCGTTCCGTTTTATATTTTTTATAACACACTTTCGATTTCCATTCAGTCACTAAACCATCACCTCTCCAAAACCAACTTTTAATTCGATCGTTCTCATTTGATTTTCTGTTTTATTGGATTCGTTTGAAGCATCATATTCTCTGTGGTTCGACACCCTAAATATGACAACGCACATCTATGCACTTGCAGGGAATAGGGTTATAAATTTAAAACTCGATAACAGACTCTAAAACCTGTTGCATCAGTCATCGCGGTAAGCAATTTGTTGAGCCTGCATCTCGTTAAGTCGCTCCATGACAGTCTACATGAAGGTTGTTACGTCGGGAGGTGGTGGTGGTGCATTGTGCACACCCGTGGTGTTTTGCTGGAGGTTGTCCGTAGTGCGGTCTTCCGGTGGTGGTGTTCCGACCATCTTCGAGTTCTTTTGCTTTTAAAGAACTTGTTCTCTCTTTTTTCCCACAGACGGCGCCAATTGTAAGAACTAATATCCGATCTAAAGAAAGAATAGATGTTTGTGGGGGAAAAGAGTAAGTCTTTATTAATATAAGTCAGAGCTCGGAGATGATACAGCGGTGGTTAGGTCGTCGGAACAAGAACGCCGACCTAAACCTAATGAACGGTAAATCGAGATCTAAAGCTAAGCCGTAAATGGAGTTTGCCCTAGGTCTCGAGAGTAAAATTGTGGATCCCCTGGAATGATCGGGGTCGTCTCCTATTTATAATAGGTGTAAGTCGGTCGTCGATCTCCTTCCTTTTCAGGGAAAATGAAGATTTCCTTTTTTTTGGACCGACCTCCGCATCCTTAAGGGTAAGTTTCCTTTTTCTGCGGAGAACTAAACCCTATCGTCGAATTCCTTCTAATGGCGGCGCCGACCTAGCAGCAGGTCGAGTTGGATGGGCCTACCGCCCTATTTTTAATGGGCCGAGCTGGATTTAGGAAGGGATTTTTAGAGGGGTGCTAAATCCATCTCTAACACTAGCCACTCTAAAGAAACAATGACTCTAAAACGCATAGGTTCAAAGTGCAACCACTTTGAAACTCCAACTAGGAAAATCATCAAAGAACACCAACTTTTACACGTGTACACTCACAAACCAACCTCTACCACCTACCGACAAAAGATCGATCACTTTCTCGCAAGAGAAGAATTGAAGATCAAAAACACTTCTTTGTCTTTAAGCCAAACCTGAAATCCTAAAAAACCTTCAGAGAAAAGCTAGTAAATACCTTCACAGCGAAATAATATCCGGTAGGGGTATTAGATTTGATGAGATTTAAGGAATTGGAAGAAATAATATTTACTCTCATGAGAATAACGATTAGGATTACATAGGTTTATATAGTAAAGATATTTCATAAACTAGATAAATACAAATATATAAATATATAATATTCACCAAGGGGGTTATTGGGAGATGGGTTTATATAAAGTTGATTGATCTTAAAAGAAGAGAGATTTATTAAATTTGTAAAGAGTTTTGTTAGATTTGGAGAGATTTTGTATATTTAGAAATTTTTTTAAATTATTTTACTGTAATTGATTTTGAGAATCTTATGGATATAGTTAGTATTTTGAAAGTTTTGTTTCGTGTGTTAATTTGTTTAAAATACATGTTCCAATAACAAAGATTTTAATGCAATCATAGAATCCTTAAAATCCAAACTTTTTGAATAACAATGAATTTTGTATGGATTTTAAAAATCTTCAAACCAATAACACTAGATTTTAATAAGAATGTCAGAATCTACCCCCCCTCCCCCCTCCCCCCTCCCAATTATCTTAGATTTTTTAGAGTTTTTCTATATTATTCTATACGCCTCCTCAATCTCAAGGTGATAATAGAGTCTAACAGAATGGAAGGCTTAAGATTGACTTGAATTGTAGCGTTGTAGATGTTGAATTCTTGTGATGAATAAGCGATGGTGGGTGGTGACATTGACGGATACTCGATGAAGTTTGGGCCATGAACGTTGCGTGACGAAGAAGCATGCATTTGTTTGTTTGTTTTTTTGTTGAAAAAAATTAAAGTTTTGAGGACTCCTAAGGCTTTGAGAAATACCGTGACTTGAGAAATAAAAAAACTCATGGAGAAGACAATGTCAATTCTTGTGGAGATTGGCGTGACACATAGAATTTCGTGTGTAACACAGAAAACGGTACACGAGAAGGATTCAATGGTAGATTTGAATGAGAAGCTGGATGGCTTGGATTTAGAGGTGCTTAGGCTTGAACTAGAGAAGGAATAGATTTAGATTCAGAGGTTTATGACAGACTTGAATAAGGAGAAGCTCGATGATTTGTATTCAGAAGTTCATGATAAAGTTAAAGTTTGAAAGCATTTGGATTAAAGAAAAACAAAATATAAAATCAAGGAACTTGCTTAAAAGAAAAACAAAAAAAGAAGTTTGACTTCAGAGCAAACCTAGGCTGATACCATATAGATTTGATGAGAGTTTAAAGAATTGGAAGATGTAACATTTACCCTTATAAGATTACATAGATTTATATAGTAAAGAGATTTTCTAAACTAGATAGATACAAATATTTCTTATATAATATTCACTAATACTATTTTAGATTTTCTAGATTATTCTATGGTGATGAATGTTTGTGTTGTTTTTAGATTTTAGTTTTTGGTTTTTGGATTTTGCTTTTTGTTTTGGGTTACTTACAAAAATGACCTAAGAATCTTGGTCAATTGCAAATCTAACCCACCAAATTTTCAATTTCAACATAGCCACTTTCTCTCCAAACCATCCTTCTTAATTTCAATTATTTACGAAATTGCCATTGATTCAAATTAATTTCTTTAATTTTTAGAAATTCAATTGACCAAATAATCCTCATCTTCCTCACTTATTCACGAAAATGCTATCATCATCAATTCACCCAACCACCATTTTTCAACTAATTTGAAGCTTTAATTGCACCAAAAACCCATTTTTGAGCTTGGTTAGCTCATTGTCTCTTGCCTTATGCTTCTATTCTTCTATTTTCTCTCTATTTTCTTCCCAAAAACTCTATAATTTAGCTATTAAAAAATTAAAGCACTTAGATCTTGCTATATCCGCTGAATTGGTCGTTCATTGCGATTGGGCTTCTTGGTGGTGGCAGGAATATCGGCTAGAAAAGAAGCTAAAGACGAGTGGTAAGTCAATTTTTCAGTAGAATTTCGTGTTTTCCAGATTTGTGTTGCAAAAGTAGACTTCATATAGCCTTCAAGAAGTCTGCTAGTCAACAAAAATGTTAGTTTTGCAATTGACCGCGTGAACAAAATAGACTTCTCCAGGTCAGATGAAGTCTACTCCATTTCTTTTGAGAACAAAAAAAAATGGAGTAGACTTCTCGAGTAGACTTCTTTCAAAGCAAGTCATTTTTGCAATTGACCAAACTTTGACTTTTTTGGAGTAGACTTCTTTGAGAGAGTAGACTTCTCAGGGAAGTCTACTCCTAAAAATAGACTTCATACATGTCATTTTTGCAATTGACCAAACTTTGACTTTTTGTAGTATACAGCTGGAGAAGTCTACTCGGCTTTTTTTAGGTGACGAAAAGTTGAATTAAAAAGTAGACTTCTTTTGGCCTGAGAAGAAGTCTACTTTTTAATTAATTCAATGTTTGGTCAACCCCAAAACTAACCCATAGTAGACTTCTCCAGGGTTAGTCAATTGCAAAAATGAAGTCTACTCCCAAAGTCAAACTTGGTCAATTGCAAAAATGACTTGTATGAAGTCTACTTTTAGGAGCAGACTTCACCGAGAAGTCTACTCTCTCGGAGAAGTCTACTAAAAAAAAGTCAAAGTTTGGTCAATTGCAAAAATGACCTGTAAGAAGTCTATTCCCAAAAGTAGACCTCTTGAAAAGTCTACTCATCTTTTGGCAATTGCAAAACTGACCTGCCAGAAGTCTACTTTTTCGAGTAGACTTCTCTTAAGAAGTTTACTTTTCTTTACGAAGTCTACTGACAGTAGACTTCATTAACCGTCTTATAAGTCTACTTTTTCATATTTTATAAAAAAACGCTTTTTATCAAATATATAATGAATTTTTACGATTTTCTTGGTCATGAGCTTGTGTTAGTAAGTGTTCTTCCCTCTATATCAGTTATACGTGTTTATAGTTTATAGGGATGGTGAAATCAGGTTTTATGTTTTACAAGCTACTTAGCTTATTAGTCGTAGACTTCTCCAAGAAGTCTAGTTTGTAGACTTCTCCAGACTTAGATGAAGTCTATTTCTTTAATTTCCTTATAAAATTCTTTAATCTGTAATTTATAAAAAGTAAAAATTATTATTTGACTCTTGAGTTTGTGTTATTTATTAGTCTTTCTTATGTATGAATTTTACATGTTTGTTTAATATAGTTGAGCTTTAATTAATTTTCTTCTGTTATTAGGCATTTAGCATATTAGTAGTAAACTTCTCGAAGAAATCCAAGAAGTCTACGTTTTCAATGTTTATTTCTAATGTGGTTTGGATTTTGTTTTCTTACAGAGAATGACTCACATACCAGCGGTTTATGGAGAATGGGTGATGAAAGAATCATTGTGGCATTTCGAGGTGGATAATAGCAAAGGGGGGCTAATTTTTTCTTGAGAGATGGTTGCACACATGGTGAGCTTCTTGAAATGGCACAAGAGGATTATATGCTGGAAACGGAAACAATTTGTGGAGTTATCCTATCCATTACCACCTCTGATGCTTCAACAAATGGCTCCTGATTCTCCGCCTATATATGTCAGAAATGATAGACACGTTCGCACCTTGATTGAGTTGAGTGGGATGCATGGTTTATGTCTTTGCATTTTGAGTAGGATAATAGACAATGAGAATGCTGATGTAGGAGGACATTCAAATCTCTGCTCTGATGATGAAGGAGAGTGGGATGAAGACAATGAAGAAGAATGGGGTGAAAACGCTAAAGATGAGGATGAAGCTGATGAGGATGAACTTGATATGTCTTTTGTTGTTGAGGGTTTGAAAGAGCGTTGTGGTGGTTTTGATCGATCCAATGCTACTTGGTCCTCTAATATATTTGTTGGTCAGAGTTTTTCTAGCAAGGACAAGCTTGTATCAGAGTTGAGATTGGTGGCAGTGATGAGAAGATTTGCTTTTAAAGTATATAAGTCTACGAAGATTCTGTTTGTAGCAAAATGTTCTGTCAAAGGATACACATGGAAGCTTAGAGCGGGTTTGAAGAACGAAGCAAACACATTCTGGGTGACAAAGTATCTAGAGGATCATACTTGTACTGTGTTAGACCGATCAGCTCACCGTAGACGTTGTACACCCAAGTACGTTGGAGCTCTGTTTATTGAGCGGGTTGGCATAATCGATGGAATTGTGCCAAAGCATATCAAAGATTCTATGAAGGTGATGTTCGGTCTCAACCTCTGTTACACCACATCTTATCGAGCTTTGATATATGCCCAACAATTGGTGAGGGGAACAGCAGAAGATGAGTATGCAAACCTACCTTCTTATTTGCGTCAAATTGAGAGAGCCAATCTGGGAAGTGTCACTGACCTTGTATGCGATGAGATGAATCAATTTAAGTACCTATTTATTTCTTTTGGAGCTTCCATATCTGGTTTTTCTTGAGGCGAGTGATTGTTGTGGATGGGACTCATCTAAATGGGAAGTATGGAGGTGTTTTGCTAGTGGCAGCCGGACAGGATGGTAACTTTCAGATATTTCCTTTAGCTTTTGCAGTTGTGGATTCTGAGTGTAATGCTTCATGGAATTGGTTTTTCACCAAATTGTGTAGATGTTTCTCAGATCAGTATCCGCTTGTCATAGTTTCTGATCGGCATGACTCCATCGCTGACACATGTAGGAATGTGATACCATGGGCAACACGGGGCATATGTTACTATCATCTTCAGCAAAACATAGTGACAAACTTTCACGGGAAGCAACTCATGTACTTGGTGAAAGGGCCTGCATACGCGCATACGTCTTACGATTATAACCGATACATGGATGCAATCCGAGATGTAAACCCCGGACTTGCTCAATATTTGCAGGATGCGGACCCGAGGTTATGGTCACGAGTTCATTTCCCTGGAGACATGTATAACATAAAGACTAGCAACATCGCAGAATCGATCAATGCGGCTGTTAAGCAAGCCAAAGGATTTCCCATCACATTTTTGCTGGAGTTTATTAGAGAGAAGCTCGGGAGATGGTATAATAAAAGGCGTGAAGATGCTCTAAGTCTCACAACGAGCCATACCCGGGGGGTCAAATATCTATTGGTAATTCGAGATCATTATGCTGAAAATTTGAAAGTAGAACACATAGATGACTGGTGTTTCTTTGTTAAGGGTGGAGAACGAGATTGTATTGTTGATTTGGAACAGCGGAAGTGTTCGTGTGGTGTGTATGATGTTGAGAAAATCCCTTGCTCACATGTCATTACAGCCGCATTAGAGGCCAACGTGCAACTGTCATCAATTGTGTGTCCATCTTACTCGAATGAATCATTATATGTTGCGTACTCCCATCCCATTAACCCCCCGATTTCTGATGAAAACGAAGTCAAGAAAGAAGAACCATGTGTTGTTCCGGTCATGAAGATTGCTCCTGGAAGAAAGAAAAAGTTGAGGCGGAAAACTTGGCTAGAAATGTCAAGGAAAAAAGGCACAAGACCGAGGAAGATGCACAAGAAATACAGTTGCTCAAAGTGCAAGCAACATGGTCATACTCGCCCCCATTGTGTAAGTTAATCTCTACTCGGGAAGTCTACTTTGTATTATAAGTCATAGGTGAGAAGTCTACTTTGAAAGTCTATTCGAGAAGTCTACTTTGTATTATAAGTCCCATGTTGAGAAGTCTACTTTAGAAGTCTACTCGAGAAGCTTACTCGGGAAGTCTACTTTGTATTATAAGTCTCATGTCGAAAAGTCTACTTTAGAAGTCTACTCGAGAAGTCTACTCGGGAAGTCTACTTTGTATTATAAGTCTCATGTCGAGAAGTCTACTTTGTATTATAATGTCCCTGTGATTCACCTTTAAGTTATGTAATACATAAGAAGTCTACTAGATTGATAAGTTATGTAAGAAACAACACAATTCTTGTTATATATTAACTGATGGGTTACAACAAAAACTTTCCAACCACATCAAAATTTACAAAACCTTCACCACCATAATTAGTTTATTACAAGTGGGGTACAAAACATTCACCACCATAATTAGTCTGTTCAGGAAATCAGGTACCTTCATATATATCTAAATCCTTCCAGTCGCGGTCTTCAGACGGTCCTTGGCAGTCGATCTCGTGGAATAAGTCAATCGCAACTTTCTGTCTATGAACATTCATGTTGGCTAGACACAATGTCAAAGGAAATGGCAATCCAAGAGCATGATATTCAATAAATTTCAGGCAAAAAACTCCACAATCACCACCGATCTGTTGTTGTGGCACCCATTCTCCGTCTACCCGTGTGTGCGTGAAAGCTGTAAAAGGGAACTTATCTTTCTCTTCTCGGGGAGCCATTTCTCGAAGCAGATAAGGCATTATGACGGCAATAGGCTCAACTGCTTTCGCTAACTCTTCATCTTTAGCATGACCAACAAGACTGTTCCAAATGATAATGTGCCGATTAGGTAATGAGATACACAGAACAATCCAATGATCTTCTTTTACATTCAAGGGCAAGTATATGTAATCGATCTCGATCCCCCATGACTTGTTCGTTCTGCAGTACACCGGTGCCTCGCCGTTGTAATAATAAAAGGCACCAGGCGGCAGCATTCTACCTGAGCCATCGGGATTCGGTTCGATGGCACGAAAATCAGCATACTTGGTAATCCACATCATGCCGAAAATAGTATCAAAGAAGCAGATACGATCACTCTTAAACCATTCCGGATGTTTCATAAAGCGACATCTGAGCAGGTTGATGCCGGCATCCATGTGCTACTTTGAGAAATAGAGAAGTTAGCAAAGTATGAAAATGAAGTCTACTCGAGAAGTCTACTCGGGAAGTCTACACGGGAAGTCTACTTACTCGAGAAGTCTACTCCTTATAAAAGTCTATCCACAAGAAGTCTACTCGAGAAGTCTACTCGAGAAGTCTACTCCTTATATAAGTCTACCACGAGAAGTCTACTCCTTCCATCACTTGTTCTTCTTACCGTGTCAACAAGCCATTTCTGTGGAGTCTTCAACAGCCACCACCAATAGTTTATTGGATTCTTCTTCGCGTCGTGAGCCGGCCAGCCACTGCAGACATAATGAGCACACAATACTCAGGCTATATAGACCAATATTGATCAATTTATAAATCTTGTTTCGATAGTGACAATTTACAGTAGACGTTTCAGCCAGTCATTTAGAGCTTTATTATTCACGGCATCAATGGGAGCAAAGGGATCATATCCACCACCCACATTTGCCTTCTTAGTTTTGATTACGTTTGGGGTGCTACTTCCCGGAACTGCAAAATCTATTGCCCTCCTTAAGTTGTTGTCAGCCTTGGCTCGTGCCACAATTCTTGCGGCCTTCTTCTTAGACCGTTGTTTCATTAAATAATCATCCACATCCTTTTGCGATGATTTGCCCCTCCCTACATATACGACACTTGGTTCTACATCTTGGGCACATTTTACACTCTCACATGGAGCTGCTTGTTTTTCTGAAATAATGCATGATAGATGTCAATGACAAGAACAAAGATCTGGAAATTAACGACTTTATTAATTGGAAATTGTTCAAGTAAACATGAAGTTAGAAATCAAAGGTTACACACAATTGAAATCATCTTAAAATACAAAATGATCAGTCTACTTTCCAGACTTCTTTGCCCTTAATCTTGCCCTAGTAACCCTACTAAAGATTGGAGTCAAAGAAGGCCTAGCAGGCTTATTTGTCTTAAAGGTCTTTTTAGTTGTATTGGGAGAGCGATCGGAACTAACCCGACCAGCGCTAGACTTGACATGCTCCTCATTCCTTGCCTACTTAATCTTGGCAATAGTTTGGTCCACAGCGGCAACCTTCTTTGTCAAGATGTCAAGCTTTGTATCGCACGCCACAAACCCATCCTTCATATCCACAGCCAATCTCGTGAAACATGTCGAGACATGTTGTTTCATCGTCTCGACTAGTTTCTTCAAAACCGTCTATGGAAAGAGGAGGGGCTGGACAAGTCTTCTTCCGGCTTTCACCGTCAGAATGAACGCCTCTTTTTTGGCCCTTTGTGTCCTCTACCTTCACGACGTTCGACTCCTTAACACCTTTGGACCGCCAATCACTGGACTTCCAGTTCCATTTACCCTCACCCAACTCCCCAAATATGGCTTTGATAATGTTCTCGATCTGAGGATCAACTACCTTATCATCGCAAATAGGGAACATCTCTTCCCGTTCCCTCAGAGTAAAGTTATTGAAGCTAACCTGCAAACAATTGGGATATATATTTTACCGAGGTCTACGCAAATAATTATTCAAAAGAAGTCTACAAATATAAATTACCTGTTTCAGCATAGCCTCTTTGATGTATTTTCGTCCTCGACAACCGCCGTAAGCCAGCACCGGTGGAGTTGGGTTATTGGGAAGCAGATTCCCAAAATCGGATCCGAAATCTGGCATGGCATAATACGCCCAAACCTGGAGCGCTTCAGCAAACCCATAAATCCAACATATCTTCGTCAAATCAGCTTTTTGACAGACTCTATGAGGAACTTGAAAGCCACTCTTCCCCACGGATAATTTGCAAATGACCCGACATCCATGACTAGCCTTGCATAATCCACCCGTGTGGGTGAATCCCTTTTCTTTGCCTCAATGAATCCAGTGTAGATGGATAAAAATCCTAACCTAATCCTATCATCCCTTGTCTAGTCCCCAGCATGCTTACACGCTTCTGTAAGATCGTTAACGCTCGGACCAACATCTACACTGACGCCAAGCTTCTCCCAAAAAACTTTCATCTCAGGGGTAACTTCTTGTTCCTCCAGTGCCGGAACATACTCGCAGTTGAGACCAGTGAGGTCTTTAAACTCATTCAGTGAAAACCTCAAGGGGTTTGCATCTACCAGACTCCATATCTCGTACTTTTTATTGCAAACCAGCTGAAAATCGAGTATATACTGAACCACCCTCGATGCCCAGCCAAATTTCAATTTGTAGAACTTAAGAAAAATACCCAGCTGCGAGTCCAAAAGCTCTTCCCATTCATCCTCTTCTAGTACTTCTTCCAATGCCGGAATCAGCTTACTATCCTTGCTGTAGTAGCTTATACTTTTTCCAAACTGTGGCTCCTCGCCCTTTGTGTATAATCTCCTTGGAAACATGGCCTTCTCCATCCTGCAAAACCCACAATTCTAGTTCAGAAGAATACTCTAGAAGTCTACTCGAGAAGTCTACTCGAGAGAAGTCTAATCGAGAGAAGTCTAATCGAGAGAAGTCTAATCGAGAGAAGTCTACTCGAAAAGTCTACTTTCGAATTTTACTACATAAAGAAGTCTACTTCATACAGAATTCTACTTCATAAAGATGTCTACTTTACAAGCCTACTTGAGAAGTCTCATATGATGTCTGAAATAAACCACTAGTTACACTTAATCTGACCAAAAGAGCCGTATAATTACCTTCGAGATCACTAAAATCACTGAAATACGGAGGAGACAACCAATGGCGTCGCAGAGATCTGTAAATCCAACCAGAAATTTCAAAATTTGCGGCGATGATAACAAAATACCAAAATTTGAATCTAACATATGCCTGACAAAGAGAAAGGAGGATAGAATTACCACCGGCGGCGACAGTGAAGAAACATCCAGCAGGGGCGAGGCGACGAGAAAAAAAGCGGCAGTGATGAGAAGAGATAAACTAATTCGATTAAGGTATATATACAGATGAAAAAGTGAGATAAGTGAGAGAAGTGAGAGAGCGAACAAACATTACCACTGTATGGCGACAGCGACGGCGACGACGACGACGAGAGTGGCGACGGCGATGACGAGAGTGGCGAAGGCAACATAAATGACGAAAATCTCCCACTTCAGAGAAACTAGGGTTTTGTCCAATAAAAAGTAAATGGTAAAATGAAATATATAGCACGGTTAATCATGGTTTAGTAAAATTGCTCGGTTCAACCGAAGTGTTTTTCGGTTTAGTGAGAAGTCTACTCGAGAAGTCTACAGGAGAAGTCTACTCCTTATATAACTCTAGCCGATAAAAGTTTACGCGAGAAGTCTACTCGAGAAATCTACTAGAGAAGTCTATGTTTAATATAAGTGTACACGAGAGAAGTCTACTCGAGAAGTCTACTTGAGAAGTCTACTTAACCGGTGTAATTAATCAATCCCGCCCAATTTGTTAAAAAATTTCTATTTCCTGCTATGGTTTTCTATGAAGTGAACTTGAGAAGTCTACTCGAGAAGTCTACTTACCCTAAACCCTAAATAAAATATTTTCGATTATAATTTATATCAAAACATTAATTTACTTTAACATATTCACAAATTACAGTTAAAATAACAAAGATATCAACGATATATCATCCACCGAACCAAAAACTATGAATTCATATAAAAACATTTCTTACCCTAACAAGTATACCCTTATACCCTATACTTTAAACCTCAACCCTAACCCTTTTAAAGTATATACTCATGGAACTTATAAATTGATTTAATTCATGAAATTTTATTTTATATAGATTTCAATTGTCTATGTTTAATTTTTTTCATAATAATTTTTATCAAATTATTTTTTATAATTTTTATTATTAAAATTTAAGATTAAGTGATTTAGTCTACTATCGAAGTCTACTCTGCAGTATAAGTCACACGAGTGAAGTCTATTGGGGAAGTTGAAACAAGACTTTTTATTCTTGTGGCAATTTCTCAATTGCTCATGTCATTGCAATACTTGAGATATCAATCCATCTTGTGAGTTTGATGCAAAAGGAATACAAACTTCGGTTTAAGCTATGCCAAATTAAAGGTTTGAAGTGACAAGGATATATTAAAAGCAAACTATTAGCTAAGAAAGATACTACAAGACTAATTATATGAGCTAAAACCTTAATTATCACTAATCAAACGATTTACTAATAAGCAAGATTAACAAATTACTAAAAACGAAACCTAGGGATGGAATCATTGATATGGGCATCTAAATGGCCAACCTTGCAATCATTTAAGCAATTCAAACAAGCTTTCTCTATGCATAAAACACTAATTAAGATTAATCCATGATGTGTGGTACTAATCCCTTTCCTAATCACCTTAATGAACTAATGATGTGTTAGCATTAAAATTATTAGCAANTATCATTTGTTTTGTCATTTTTAATTTGATGTATGTCAATGATGCATTTTAAAATTTTAATTAATTATATAACTAGTTATTGTTAATATAGTTTTGTTTAAGTTCAAAAATCATTGAAATGAGGTAGTAGTGAAAATACGAGTTAGCTATCTATTGTTTTGGGATAGATCAGTGCTGCTAAGTGGTTAAACAAACAGTCCTAGTGGGAGTCATTGATATCGCATCAAATCTACATCAAAGTCGAGTTTGATGATAAGAATTAAAAAAAAATAAAGGGTAATCAAGCACGTGAACAGACAGTTTGTTCATCAATGACAAGTCGAGTTTGATGACAAGAATTAAAAAATATTCGATTTAAAGCATGATAAATTGCCCGTGAAAATATTCGAGTTTGATGACAAGAATTAAAAAATATTCAATTTAAAGCATGAACATACGAGTGCAGAAAAGAGCGAGACAGAATCCGCGATCTTCCGATAACAAACTGGAAGAAAACAATGACAATTATTTCCACGGGTACCTGTCATGCGGAGTGCCATGACGTAAGTTCCAGCCCAGAGAATGAACAACACCATAGTCAGCATGTCTTCAATGCTAGCGCTTTTTGAATCTTCAAAAAGTGGCATCATCGTGTTGTTGCCAGTTTGTGTGCTCGTGCTCATGCTCGGTTCCTCGGAGATGATGCTTAAATCGCTGGTAAGAAAGGCTCAGAAAATCACGGCGCAGCTCTTTTCATGCATCGGTCGTCAATTGTTACACCAGTGGTGGTGGAAGGAAATTGTCGTCACTATCCACGTGATTTTCGGCGCCTTTCTTACCAGCGTTTTACGCATCATCCCCAAGAAACCGAGCAGGAGCACGAGCACACAAACTGGCAACAACACGATGACGCCACTTTTTGAAGATTCGAAAAGCGCTAGCATTGAGGACATGCTGACTATGGTGTTCCTCACTCTCTGGGCTGGAACTTACGTCCTGGCACTCCGCATGAGAGGTACTCCCCGTGGAAATAGTTGTCCTCGTTTTCTTCCAGTTTCTTGTCGGAAGATCGTGATTTCTGTCTCGCTCTATTCTACATCAAAGTCGAGTTTGATGACAAGAATTAAATTGTATCACCTACTTGATTTTGCCACCATCGGTCCATCCATGTTGCTTGAAGAACACACGAGCGCGGTTGTTGCCACCGAACATCATCGTCCTGAGCTGCTCAGTGCTCCATGAGTCTAAATCCGTTGACCTATACAGAAAATTAAAAAAAAACTCCCAGATAAGCTTGTGTAGTCAATGGATATATAATTTGAATAAGTCTAATTTCAAGAAACTGGTGGACTTGAAGTCAAAGTTTCAGCAACCATGTTGATTTTAAAGCATGATCGTACGTTTTCAACACTTAGACGATGAAAGGGAAAAAGTCATTGCTACAATTGAGAACTATATCTTATTATGTTCTCAAAAAGCTCAAACACTAGCCACAATCAAAAACAGATCGTTGCAACTGTAAGCTAGAATATTGCCAAAGAATTAAATGAGATTACCTCACGAAGCTGATATGAACACCGAGATCTCGATGAGCAGATGAACAATCGATGCAGAGAAAAATCCCCTATGTAACCGATGCCCATGTTGGATTCTTCGCAAGACAATCGAAGCAGACATGGAGATCAAAGAGACAGCAAAACGAAAAAATCAGGAGAAACCAACATATTCGCGATCACACACAATCAACCCGACGAATAACATAAACAAACCCATAAAAGAATTGAAAAAGAAAGGAGAACTCTGATAATCGATAGAGAATTCAAACCTTGTTCTCAGATTTCGCTTTGAATTTTCTGAAAATAACATTTTTATCGGTAGCCAATGTAGACGAAATTTAGGGATTTACAAAGGGGTAATAGATATATGTTATGAGCGAGTAATCGGTGAACGAAGTTTTCAAAGTGGTAAAATACTTCCGCTCTCCTCAATTGATCACGTTAACAGAGAAAGAAATCAGATTGTTGATACTCTCCAAAAAAGTTTACTATCTTTCTTCTTTATTATATACTAGAATAGGACCTGCATATATGCGGGTTTTGAATAAAATATTTTAAATTCGTAAAAATAAGTTAAAAATAAAATCGGATAATCTGTAGAGAAAAAATAAAATTTAATTTTAAAAATAATTCTAAATATATTTGTTTTAATACTCTTATATGAATTAGGTTTATTTATAATATTTTATCTATATTTATTTATTCTAAAATTTTGACAAATTAATTATCCTACGTTTATCATAATTAGATTTATCATAATTAAAATCTAGATTAGAATTTAGATATACGTAGATTTATAATAATAAAATTTAAAACCCGTTAAAATAATTATTTTTAAAAAAATAGGAAACAAAATCGGATCACTACTGAAAAATATATATAAAAAAATACAAAATCAAAACCTAATACTTAAACAACATTAACCCTACTTCTCATATAGTTCACACGTTTTATCAACTAACTTTTTCTGTTTCGCTGCATTACAAACTTGAAAATTCGAGTCATTCGAGTATGTTAACAATCTCCCCATTAACTCTCTTCAAGCAAATAAAATCTCACTTTATTCATTTCTCGTATATGATCTCTCTGCTCTCTATAAAAGTTATCATTCTCAAGACTCGCATCGAAAGCCTCTCTACATGATTCCTGCTATCCTCCTCCTAGCTCATTATCGTCTAATGCCATACCATTAGCATATAAAATTTCTCTTTTTTTAATTGAAATATATCCTAGTTAATCTAATTTACTTTTTGTTTTTATTTTCTTTTTCTTAAATTGAAATAAATTCTTTTGTTTTATTTTCCTTCTCTTAAATTGAAATATATCCTAGTTAATTTTATTTTACTTTTTTATCTCAATCAATAAATTTGACATTTTTAATTTCTATTTTTTATGTTTTTGAGAATTCATTTTTTATAAATAATATTTTACCGAGACACATGTTAAAATCTAAATTGATAAACTTGATACGTGTCGAAATCTTATTGATTAACTTGCCACGTGTCACAATCGTATTAATTACTAACTTTGACGTTTATTTTTTCTTTTTACTAAAACTAAAAAAGATTATTTATTTTGTTTTTATTTTCCTTTTTTTAATTGAAATATATTGTTTTTTCGCTTTATTTTATTTATTTCTTTTTTAAAAATAATAGTATTTTCTTTTTTCTATTAGGATTAGTATATTTTTATTTTTAGTTATTTTTAATCAAAACACGTGTCGAAATCTTATCGATTAACTTCCCACGTGTCACGATCATGAGAATTAGCAACTTTGACGCATCCAACTTTATATAATAAGAAGATTACATCTGAAACCTTAATTTATATAAAAAAGTTAAAAAAAACCAATTAAAAGAACATAACCGTGATGCATAATTTTTCCAAATTTTTTTATTTTAATTTCCGGAAAATATGGTGAAAGAAAATTATCACGTTGAGTTGATTCTATAGACGTATACGTGGCGGATATCCAGGGACTCGAGAGGAGAGAGCGAGTTCGTCGTCGTCAATGGAGATCTCTGCGTCTGCTTCTCTAACTTCCTCTGGACTCGTTCCTCGTCTTCTTCCCTTGTTCTATCCTCAAGCTCGAACCACTTACTGTGCGCCGTTTCTGTCTTCTTCCTCCGTTAAACTCATTTCTCCTCACAGACGTATAGCTCCGTCTCGGTGTCTCGCCGATCAGTCTGCGTTTACCGGTTAGTTTCCTAGCTCTAATTTTGGAATTTGAGAGATGCCTAAGTCTAGCTAAATCGTTTGTTTTCTTTGTCACTGACTCTTGATTGATTTGTATCGTTAATTCCCCCTCTTAGGAACAATTCTTTCAATTTGCTTATATAACAAGTGTTCGAGAGAACGATGAGATTGTATCAAGTTTATTTACCTGATTGGTAGCATTGCTGCTGACACGGGTTATCTTCTCGGTTTAATGTTTGTTGGATAGGTATCAATGTTGTTGATTCGGATCCCATTGATGCTGTTAAGGTGAGAGTTTTCACAGAACCAACTTACAGATGTAACCTTCCTCTTACCTTTTTAACCATTTCCGTCTGAAACTCAGAGGAAAGCTATGGACATAGCCCCTGAACTCAAAGGAGCTTCAATATTTCTGGTTGGTAAGGCCGGCTTTGCTAGGATTTAAGCTGCACACTNNNCAGAAACAGCAGCTTACATTGTGGCAGCGTCAGCCTCTGCTCCTGTGGAGAATAATTTAAATGTAGGAAACTCTATAGACAGTATCCACAACTCCTCACCTGGGTTACCACCCCCACTTTGTTCACTGCAAGCAGAAGGAGGAGCTCTGGTAAAGAAGAAAAGAGGCCGTCCACCGGGAGGAAAAAGGAAAGTTGCTGATAGCAATCCCCTCCGACGGAAAGGAACAAGCCCAAGTATAAAAAATATTGCTGGCACCAGGGCATCACCAAAAATAGCCAAAACCACTCAAAGGATGCTTACCGGTACTGGCAGAAACAGCAGCTTACATTGTGGCAGCGTCAGCCTCTGCTCCTGTGGAGAATAATTTAAATGTAGGAAACTCTATAGACAGTATCCACAACTCCTCACCTGGGTTACCACCCCCACTTTGTTCACTGCAAGCAGAAGGAGGAGCTCTGGTAAAGAAGAAAAGAGGCCGTCCACCGGGAGGAAAAAGGAAAGTTGCTGATAGCAATCCCCTCCGACGGAAAGGAACAAGCCCAAGTATAAAAAATATTGCTGGCACCAGGGCATCACCAAAAATAGCCAAAACCACTCAAAGGATGCTTACCGGTACTGGCAGAAACAGCAGCTTACATTGTGGCAGCGTCAGCCTCTGCTCCTGTGGAGAATCAGTTAAATGTAGGAAACTCTATAGACAGTATCCACAACTCCTCACCTGGGTTACCACCCCTACTATGTTCACTGCAAGCAGGAGGAGGAGCTCTGGTAAAGAAGAAAAGATGCCGTCCACCGGGAGGAAAAAGGAAAGTTGCTGATAGCAATCCCCTCCAACGGAAAGGAAAAAGCCCAAGTATAAAAAAGATTGCTGGCATCAGGGCATCACCAAAAATAGCCAAAACCACTCAAAGGATGCTTACCGGTACTGGTCGAGCTAGAGCAGGAAAAACTAGTCATAACCGGGCCACGACAAATGATGTTGGACCAACCAAGGTGATGAGCCCAGCTGTAGTGAAAAAGGGAGGGGATTTTCGGCCTCCTACAAGTCCTCTTCCTTAACAATGGTGGCTTGGAACTGTCAGGGACTGGGGAATCCTGAAACAGTTCACAGATTAAAAGATATTCTGCAGGAATTTGACCCGGATATCGTTTTCCTATCGGAGACAAAGAATGCAGATAAAGTGGTGCTCAAAGCTTTTGAAGGATTAGGCTATACAAATAGCATACTAGTACCCCCGGAAGGACATGGAAGTGGTGGTTTGGCTTTAGTCTGGAAACAGGATATCAATCTAGAGATAATCACAAGATGCAAAAACTACATCGACACTAGGGTCAAATACAAAGGAAAGAGTTTCAATGCAACCTTCGTGTACGGATATACGGATAAGAGTAAAAGAAAAGATACCTGGAATACACTGGTTGCTTTAGCTGTGGCTCGTGACACCCCCTAGTTTGTAACGGGAGATTTTAATGACATTCTTGAAGACACGGAGAAAACAGGAGACACTCAAAGACCATAAGGATCCTTCATGGACTTCAGGTCCTTTGTATCTGAAGCAGACCTAAATGATCTCCACCATTCTGGTAATCCGCTTTCTTGGAAGGGTAATAGAGCAGAACAACAGACAATCAGGTGCAGGTTGGATAGAGCAATGGTCAACAGCTCCTATGCAGAGATATTCCCAACGACCAGATGCCAGTATCTAAGGTTTGAAGGCTCAGACCATAGACCTATCATCTCTGTTGTTGAACCTGAAAGAAAGAGAAACAAAGGATTGTTTAGATACGATCGAAGACTAAAAGGTAATGAGGAAGTCAAACTACTTGTAGAAGCTACCTGGAAAGAAGGAAAAAACTTACCAGTAGAGAGAAGAATATCTCGAGTCAGATGGGCAATAATCCAGTGGAGTAAGAACCAACACCTCAATAGTAAAAAGCTGATTGAAGACAACCAAGCTGCGCTGGACAAGGCAATGACGGCTCCCCATCACAATGAAACCCTCATGACAGAAATCAAAGGAAATTTAAAACAGGCATATAAAGAGGAGGAAGCATATTGGAAGCAGAGAAGCAGGACACTGTGGTTAAGTCTGGGAGACGGAAACTCTGGTTACTTCCATGCTATTACAAAAGGAAGAAACTCTATAAACAGATTTTCAGTCATTGAAAACAAAGAAGGAAAGGCGATCTATGAAGAATCTGGAATAGCAAGGGTCATTGTGAATTACTACCAAGACCTATTTAAATCCAATGGAGAAGATAACACTAGCATCATCAATCAGGCACTCCGGCCTATGTTCTCAGAGGAGATAAATGCTCAGCTAATCAAAGATCCCTCGGCTGAAGAAATCAGAAAAGCTATCTTCTCTATTCACGCAGACAAAGCACCCGGACCCGATGGTTTTTCAGCCAGCTTTTTTCACTCAAATTGAAATGCAATTGGAGAGGAAATCGTTAAAGAAGTGCAAGAATTCTTCAAATCTGGAATCCTACTGTCATCTATTAACTCAACTCATGTACGACTAATTCCTAAGGTGCAAGGACCGAAAACAGCTGCAGAGTATCGACCCATTGCTTTGTGCAATGTGTACTACAAGTTGATTTCGAAAATACTTACCAAGAGACTACAGCCGATACTCCATGCCATCATATCGGAGAATCAGTCAGCCTTTGTTCCGGGTAGAACCATTTCAGACAACGTGCTAATAACCCATGAGGTGCTCCACTACCTGAAAACATCCACAGCTGAAGTTCATTGTGCAATGGCAGTAAAAACCGATATGAGTAAAGCATATGATAGACTAGAGTGGGGGTTTATTAAAGGGGTGTTTGAGAGGCTAGGCTTTCATCCCAAATGGATAAACTGGATAATGCAGTGTGTTTTTACTGTATCCTACTCTTACCTGATCAATGGTGCTCCATACGGTAATGTTTATCCCAAGCGTGGAATCAGATAAGGGGATCCACTTTCACCCTACGTCTTCATTGTTTGTAGTGAGGTACTGTCGGGTTTGTGTCGCCAAGCTCAGATAAGAGGAGTTTTAAAGGGTATCTGTGTGGCAAGAGGAAGCCCACAAGTCAACCATCTCCTGTTTGCAGATGATACGATGTTTTTCTGCAAAACAAGCACAAAAAATAGTCAAGCCTTAAAGCAAATCCTCAACCAGTATGAAAGAGCTTCGGGACAATGTATCAACAAAACCAAGTCAGCTATTACTTTCTCGCATAAAGCTCCGAGTGAACTAAGAGAAAGAATTAAGCATGAACTGGAAATCTCTGTGGAGGGTGGAGTCGGGAAGTACCTTGGCTTACCTGGGTATAGTGGATAGGATCCAACAAAAGGTTAATAGCTGGTCTGCAAAGTTCTTGTCCCCGGCAGGAAAGATGACAATGCTAAAAAGTGTGTTATCCTCCATGCCGTTCCATGCCATGACCTGCTTTAAACTCCCAGTCTCACTTTGTAAGCGTATCCAATCAGCTCTGACACGTTTCTGGTGGGACACAAACCCAAAAGTAAGAAAGATGTCCTGGATTCCTTAGGATAATCTAACTCAATCAAAAGAGCAAGGTGGGCTAGGATTCAGAGACATACCGTGCTTTAATGATGCATTATTGGGCAAACTAAGCTGGAGGATACATACTAAGCCGAATTGCCTTCTGGCCCGAATGTTCTTGGGTTAGTATTGCCAAGATATGTCTTTCCTTGATTCCCCCGAGTACTAACTTCCTCACACAGATGGGCTGGGATGCTGATTGGGAGGGACCTGCTGGTGAAGCAACTGGGTTGGGTTATTGGAAATGGCGAATCCATCCAGGTCTGGCGAGATCAGTGGATCTCTCTCAACCAAAAGCAAGCACCCATGGGGCCGAACCAGCAAACTCTGAGCACCTCAAAGTATCAGAACTCTTTCTACCAAACTCTACATACTGGGATGTACTCAAAGTCAACCACATTCTCCCGGCTCACTCGGCAGAGATCCTGGAACTGAGACCAAGCAAGACAAGAATGAGGGATAAGTTGGCATGGTTAAAAACGAAATCCGGTATATGTTCTACAAAAACAGGATACTACTCAGCCCTGGAAGACAAAACATCACAAGAAATCAGAAATCCAGTTGGTATAAGATGGATACCTGACATTTGGGCAGTCAAAACAGCACCAAAAATCCAAGAATTCGTTTGGAAAGCAGCAAAGGGAGCTCTCCCTGTTGGTGAAAGACTAGAAGCAATACAAATTCTTCTGGATCCAGCATGTCCCAGATGTGGGGAGATGGAAACGATCTCTCATGTGCTACTACACTGCCCTTTCGCCATACAAGCTTGGGAAGCATCCCCGATTAAGGATGCTTTCACGCCAAACCGGGATTGGGACTTTGCAACTGGATGGCCGATTATTAGAAAATCATTTGCAGCCCTCCGAGTGTAATCACTTCTACTCTGTTGGCTCTGTGGCTCCTCTGGCACCTTTGGACAGCGAGAAACAACAAAATCTTCAACAATAAGGTATACACAGTAGAAGAAGTCGTCAACCAAGCAGTTTTAAGCACTAAAGAATGGACCGATGCTCATCTTACAAAAAGTCAATCTAAGAGTCTTATAGCAAAGAGTACCAGATCCATAGACAATACCTGTATCACTTGTAGATCCGATGCGGCGTGGAAGGGAGACTACAAGATTGCGGGATTGGGATGGGAGTTCTCTTCAGATCAGGAACGACACATCGCGCATCAGACTGAAGTGGCTTCTTATGTCAGATCTCCTCTGATGGCGGAAACCCTTGCAATCAGAGCGGGGATGGAAGATGCGCTAGACCGTTGCTTCACAAAACTCCGGCTTGAATCGGACTCGTCTCAGGCGATCAAGGCACTGACAACGGATGAAGGATTCTCCGAATTGCATGACGTGGCTTCGGATATCGCAGCGTTAACCAAACAGTTCGATGTTATAAGCTTTTGGGCAATTAGCCGTGATCAGAACACTGTAGCGGATGGACTTGCTAAACAGGCTTTAAGCTTGTTTGGCCCAATCCCAAACTAAGGTTTTTATAATGAAATTTGGAACCAAAAAAAAAAGGAATCAATCTATTAAATACTTGGCTCATGGAGCAAAGAAGAGACACATATCAATAAGCCGAGCAACTTAGAGCATCTTTAATGCACAGCTTTGGTGCGGTTCTTTAGAAAAAAAAAAAAAAAAAATATGACGTGGCGATCTTTTGCAGAGATTCGTCTCTCTGCGCAGAGGCGATAGAAGCGTCTCTAAAGCCACGTGTAATGATTTGAGTCGTCGACTTCTTTTTTTTTTTTTTTTTTTTTTGCTAAAAGCT
>JAHZTW010000006.1:20785130-20799378 GCA_020283515.1 Alliaria petiolata
TTTTAACAACCTATTTTATCAAACTAGGTCGATCTGCAAACTTCTATTCCATAGGTATACTTTCGTATCCTACGTACTAGACGAACACGCAATAAGATCAGGACGATAAGCATTCAGACATCTTTTAAAGGATGCTCTCTACCCTATTTTGGTCTGGATCTGAGATTCAGGACGTTAGCCGTTCTCAAGACCCTGCGATCAGAATATAGTTCATGACGCTAGACTTATGCAATAAGAACAAATAAGGTGAGACAAAAAATCCTAATCTTCGGCCTAAACAATCGGTTCAACAACAGTTAATGAAATTCCCCATAGATCCCCTTAAAGAACACCCAAAGAAAGTAAACTACTCAGACATAATAGAAGAAGTAGAAAACGTGATTGATGAATGCATAACTTGTATTAATCGATTGCAATAAAAGAGGGTTCAAGAACAAATCAATCTCCCTCAAAGAACAAAGGCAAACCGCGAACCAGAGACACGCGGACACCGAAAGAAATCTATCACTTTTGGTTTTTCGTCCCTCTCTAAAAAAACCCTAAACAACGAGTATATATAGGTCTTCAAGTGCTCTAGGTCGTGGATTAGGTCTTGGCTTGCATAAGACGGCTTCGGGTTTGAGTTGGGCTTCAAATGGGCTCAGGAAATGCAAATGGCCTGGCCGCACGAGCGACCGGCCGTGGCGCGGCCACTGGTCGTCTGGGTCGGCCGTGGCGCGGCCACTGGTCGTCTGGGTCGGCCGTGGCGCGGCCAGCCTGTCCTTCCGGATTCCTGACGGACCTTCTTGCTTCCTTCATAACTTGAGATCCAACCGTGGGATTGCTCTCAAATCACTTCGTGGTGAAAGACAGCTGATAAGGCTTCCTTGTCTCCAAATATGAGCTTGATCTCGTGGTGGGAAGGCCTTCGTTTGGTGTTGAACTTCTGTCCTCGGGCACTGTTTCCGGAATTGTCCATTTTGCTCCAAAATATGCGTCTTTTGCTAAGATTTCCTGAAAAGAGTCTTGAACAACCAAATACTCGAAATCTAGTGTTTATGCATCAAAACCTTAGTGAAATGCTTATTAAAGCACTCACTTATGATAGTAAAAATGGGTAAAATATGAGTGTTATCAACACCAATGGTCAGTGTCGATCGACACCCATTGTGCAACTTTAATCCAACTTCAACACTTCGTGACTTCATTTCATTAAGCTCCAAAATGTATCAAAATCTCCAGTTTAGCTCCAATTGTACCTGAACCTGCATAGACTCTATATAGACTCGAAAATAGTACTAAGACTCAATAAAAACACTTAAATCATGGTCCAAAAATGGGTAAAAACCATGATATATCAACTCCCCCAGACTTAGCTTTTGATTGCCCTCAAGAAAAACAGAAACTTAGAATGGATTCGAGGTTTGAAAACAGAAACCACCAGCTAACTTTCAGAACCGCCACATCGTGCCAACACTCTTGAATCCACATACCATAGAACCAGTCTCATATAGTATTTTGGCATAATCACCACAAGTCTAGCAATCTCCCAAATCATGTCTAAACCCCGTTCTTCTCATATTTCGAATTTAAGCAAAAAGGGTATTGATCAATGGACTTACAGATTCTTTCCCTTCCTTAGCGTCTGAACAAGATATTAATTCCACAGCTCTCCTATTTTCTCTTTCCTTAGTCAACTGCTGCCCATTTTCAGGGTGTTCTGGAAAACCTGGTGTCGATCGACACCAATGGTCTGTGTCGATCGACACCCATTGTGCAACTTTAATCCAACTTCAACACTTCGTGACTAAATTCCATTAGGCTCCAAAATGTATCAAAATCTCCAGTTTAGCTCCAATTGTACATGAACCTGCATAGACTCTATATAGACTCGAAAATAGTACTAAGTCTTAGAACAGTGCTGCTCTTTACTTGTGTTCCTTGTGACGAGACAGGTTCTAGAGCGCTCACTAATATTGTTCCTTGTGAGGAGACAGGCTCATGAGGATCTTTAAACTATTCATTGACTTTGACTCTTTTTCGATTTTTCTCAAGGGAAGATCAAGGAGAGACTGCAGTTTTCTTATCTTGTCAGTGCTGAAAGAGGAATCAAGTCCAATGCATACCAAGATCGAAATAGGAATCTAAACTTGCTCTGTTAGATTGATCCAATCACAGCTTTCAACCTAGTAAAACCCGAAATCAACTGCTATGGTAATGGTTCTTCAAGTGTTAATCCTTTGCGGTTGTTTCTTCTGGAAAACTGGTTGTCTCAAACTGATTTTGACTTAATAAAAAATTTTGACTGACACTTAAAAACCAAAATAAAGCAAAATACCTGAGTACTTTCCTCTCCCAGACTTGAACAACAATGTCCCCAGTGTTATTAAGCATGAAGTTGGAAAAATAAATGAAAAAGGAACCAAGAACCGAGCAAGGAGAAAGAACTTACCTGTGTTCGCGGTTGGTGTCGATGGACACAGAGGTGGTGTCGATCGACATCATGTCTGCAGCCGAATTCTGACTTCCCAAATTCATAAATTGGACCTGTTATAGTGTAAATCCGAGTCGTCGAGAGCTTGCACTGTCCGAGTACTCATATAACTCGATTAAAAGCACCAATATCTCGTCCAATCTCATAACTCAACCAAGGTTCCAAATCAAACTGAAAACTGACTCAAAAATTTTAAGAAAAACTGACTCAAAACTAACTTACCAGTGGGTTGCCTCCCACTAAGCGCTTTTTTACAGTCATTAGCTCGACTTTGGCAGGTGATCAGGCGATGGGTGCATCAGCCAGAGGCACTGAATGTGCTTCTTGGATTTCGGCTTGTGCCCAGTAATGTTTCACCTTTTGTCCATTGACTGTAAATTCTTTGCCTTTTGGATCAATCAGGACAATGGCGCCATATGGTTTGACAGCTTTGATGGTGAAAGAACCTGACCAACGAGAGCGCAATTTACCAGAAAACAATTGTAAACGAGAGTTATATAGGAGTACCTGGTCATTTGGTTCGAATTGCCTGGATATGATCTTCTTGTCATGATAGGCCTTTGTTCTCTCTTTGTACAACTTTGAATTCTCATAGGCATGATGTCTGAGTTCATCCAATTCATTCAGCTGAAATAGGCGCCTCTCTGCAGCAGTCTTGATTTCGAAATTCAGCAACTTGACTGCCCATACTGCCTTGTATTCCTGCTCCACTGGAAGATGGCAAACTTTCCCATAAAGCAGATGGAATGGTGTAGTACCAAGTGGTGTTTTGAAAGCTGTTATGTAAGCCCAAAGTGCATCATCAAGTTTAACAGCCCAATCCTTCCTTGTAGCGCCAACTGTCTTCTCCAGAATCTCCTTAATTTGTCTGTTTGAAACTTCAACTTGCCCGGAGTAGCCACTCTATGTTGAACACCATGCTTCTTCAGCAGCTTCGCAAAGACCTTGTTAATAAAGTGCTTGCCACCTTCACTTATAACAATTCGAGGCACTCCAAATCTGGGGAAGATAATGGTCTTAAACAGCTTAAGAACCACAGCAGAATCATTGGTTGGACTGGCAATTGCTTCAACCCATTTGGACACATAATCCACAGCAACCAAGATGTACTTATTCCCATAAGAAGAGGGAAAAGGACCCATGAAATCAATGCCCCAGCAATCAAAGACTTCAATCTCAAGAATGAAGTTTTGTGGCATCTCATGTCTTCTGCTGATCTTCCCTTTTCTTTGACAAGCATCGCATCCACAGATGAATGTATGAGCATCTTTGAACATTGTTGGCCACCAGAGTCCAGCTTGAAGAACCTTTGAAACGGTCTTGAATGTTGCAAAGTAACCTGCATAATCTGAACCATGGCAGTGAAACAGCACTTCCTGCACCTCAGCTTCTGCAATACATCTTCTGTAGACTCCATCTGAGCAATGTCTGTAAAGATAAGGCTGATCCCAATAATACTTCCTAAGTTCCCTATAGAACTTCTTCTTCTCATAGCCTTTAAGATCAGTAGGTGCATCTTCTGCATCAAGGTAGTTGTTAATATCAGCATACCACGGTCTTTGACAAGTGGAAACAACCATCGTATGTGCGTTAAATGCATCACCCATGGCCTTCAAAATCTGCTCCGCCAACTGCAGGTGGTGTCGATCGACACTAGTTAGTGTGTCGATCGACACACGGTGTTTCGCGTCGGGGCCAACTTTCTCTGATCGAGGTGTCGATCGACACCTTAGGGTAGTGTCGATCGACACTAACCCAGATTCTGCAAAAAGTTGCAGGTTTCCTGTATCTCGAGTCTCAATCGAATTGACAGCCTCCTCTGGTAAGAAATCATCAATTGGCATGCCATCTTCTACCTTGATTCTGGATAGATGATCAGCAACTCCATTTTCAACTCCTTTCTTGTCCTTCACCTCAATATCAAACTCTTGAAGAAGCAAAATCCATCTCAGCAACCTTGGTTTTGCATCCTTCTTCTGCATCAAGTATTTGAGTGCGAAATGATCTGTATGAACCACTACCTTGGATCCAACAAGGTATGTTTGAAATTTCTCAAAAGCAAACACTACAGCCAACAATTTCTTCCCAGTTGTTGCATAATTTTTATGTGCTTCATCAAGTGTTCTGCTTGCATAATAGATAGCATTAAGCTTCTTGTCCTTCCTTTGCCCAGGTACAGCGCCTACTGCGAAATCACTGGCATCACACATCACCTCAAAAGGCAAATCCTAGTCTGGTGGTTGTACAATTGGGGCGCTCACCAAAGCCATCTTAATCTGCTCAAAAGCTGATTGACATTCTGCAGAAAACTCAAACTTCACATCCTTGCAAAGCAAAGCAGTAAGAGGTCTTGCAATCTTGCTGAAGTTTTTGATAAATCTTTTGTAAAACCCAGAATGGCCTAGAATACTTCTCACTGTCTTCACCGAATTTGGCGCCTGCAGAGTTGTCATCACTTCGATCTTGCCGCGATCTACCTCAATTCCAGCAGCTGAAACTCTATGTCCAAGTACAATGCCATCTTGAACCATGAAGTGACATTTCTCCCAATTCAGAACCAAGTGGTTCTCTTCAAATCTAGCTAGCACCTTGCAGAGATTGTCTAGACAGATTTTGAAGGAAGACCCATAGACAGAGAAATCATCCATGAAGACATCCATACAATCTTCAATCATGTTTGTGAAGATAGACATCATACAGCGCTGGAATGTCGCATGAGCATTACAAAGTCCAAATGGCATTCTGCGATATGCAAATGTACCATAAGGACATGTAAAGGTCGTCTTCTCCTGGTCATCTAGATGAATGGGAATCTAAAAGAAACCAGAATACCAATCCAGGAAGCACTAGTAAGGATGATTCGCCAGCCTTTCCAGCATTTGATCAATGAAGGGTAATGGAAAGTGATCTTTCCTTGTGGCTTCGTTTAGCTTCCTGTAATCAATGCACATTCTGTGCCCAGTCACAATTCTTGTAGGATAGTGGTCTTTCCTTGTGGCTCATCCTTCTCATTCTTCACCACTGTGACACCTCCTTTCTTAGGAACCACATGAACTGGGCTGATCCAGGCGCTGTCTGAAATAGGATAGATGATTCCTGCGGCCAATAGTTTCAGAATCTCCTTCTTCACGACCTCCTTTAGGTTTGGATTCAGCCTTCTTTGATGCTCTACTGATTTCTTGGTCTCATCCTCAAGATGAATGCGATGCATACATAAGTTTGGATATATCCCTGACATTTCATCAAGAGAATAGCCAAGAGCTTTGCGAAATTTGCGCAGCTTGCTTAGCAGTAACGTGAGCTATGCGTTGTTCAAAGTAGCATTGACAATAACATGATAAGTGGAATTAGGACCAAGAAAAGCGTACCTTAGCCGTGCTGGAAGCTGTTTGAGTTTGATTTTGGGTGCTTTTTCTTCACTCCATGCGCCCAGCTTTGCAGCTTTTGCAGAAGTTCCAGTCAACTCCTCATAAGTAACTAACTGCAGTACTTGTTGGCTTGTATTCAGCATCTTGTTGAACACATTAGAAGTCTCATCTAGATGTTGTATCTCTGCTGTGGAACTGGCCAGCATGCTCTCCAAAGGGTCTTCAGGACTCATCTCATAAAAAATTTCTTCAGCTGAATTGGTGAGTGAATCCACATAGAAAGTTTGCCCATCTATTGTTGGCCTCTTCATCAGCTTGTCCATGTTGAATTTCATGATTAGATCGCCCACATTCAGTGCAATGCTTCCTCCCTTGACATCAATGATAGCTCCTGCTGTAGTTAGGAAAGGTCTACCCAAGATAAGAGGATCTTTCGGTTCATCTCCATACTTCAGTACCACAAAATCAGTTGGAATCATGCAATCACCAACCTTGATTGGAACATCCTCCAAGACACCTTCTGGAATTCGAGTGGTCCTGTCTGCGAGGATTAGAGAGATCTTGGTTGGTTGGAAATCAGTCATTCTAAGACTTTTAGCAACTGAGAGTGGCATAAGATTGACACTAGCTCCCAAATCACAAAGGGATCTCTCAAATCTCTCTGCGAAGATAGAGCAATCCAACACAAAGCTTCCAGGATCCTTGAGATTTTCTGGTAACTTGTTTTGAATCACTACACTGACTTGTTTTGAAATCATAGCGACTCCTTCTTCAAGCCCCAGATTCTTGGTCACTGTCCTCTTCACATATCTCCTAAGAACAGGAGTAATCTTCAAAGCATCAATTAATGGAATCTCCACAATAAGTTTATCCACGATTGCTTTGCATCTGGTGTCTTCTAGCTCTTGTTTGGTCTTCTTCTGCGTTCTGGGATATGGAATTTTGGGTTTGTAGACTCGTTCCACGGAAATTTCTGCAGGTTTGGATGATCCTGCAGACGCCTGGGTAAGGTGTCGATCGACACACGGGCTTGAGCTCTCGATTTCACGATTTTCTTCTGGTGTCGATCGACACTCATCTTATGTGTCGATCGACAGTGGATCTGCTGCGAGGTCTTCAGCTTCTTCTTCGAATTCCTGCAAATCTACAAGGTCTTCTGCACTCAGATTCTTCTTCTGCTCTGGTTCTAGCTTGCTTCTGCTCCTCGTCGTGATGTCATTGACATGGTTCCTGGGATTTGTATCAGTTTTCCCAGGAAGAAATCCCTCTTGCCTTCTCACAGATTCTGCAGTTTGAGCCACTTGAGTATCCAATTTCTTGACATGGGTGTTCAGAGATTCGAATTTCTCATTCAAGTCTTGGTACATGGCGTCCATCTTTCCAGTCATATCTTGATACATGTTGTCAATCTTCCCATTAAAGCTCACCGTCATCTTCTGTTGTCCTTCTAAAAGCTGTTCCATCATTGCTTTCATGCCATTATCTGCAGAATATTGAGCTGGTGGCTTTTGATAAAAAGAAGACCCATAGTTTCTGGTGTAGTTGTTTCTTTCGTAAGGCTTCTGAAACTCGGTCTTTTGAAACTGAGATCTTGGAGAGTAACCACCGAAATTCTGAATTCCAGAGAAAGAGCTTCTGTAGGTTTTTCCATTGTAGAACTTGTTCCCCTGAAAACCACCTCCATTGATGAAATTGCAGTCTTCCTCTTGAACCTTTGTAGTTGGTTCGAAATGTTCCATCTCTGCAGCGAATTGGACTTATTTCTTCCCCACTAGAAGGTTGTGCATAGACCCAAGTATAGCCTTCATCTCTGCAATTTGTCCTCCATCATTAGTGCCAGCTGATGCTTTCCTTTAAAGATCTGCATTCTTGGTACTATTGCTAGATACCAAGTTCTCAATCAGCGTTACTGCATCTGCTGGGGACCTAGTGTTAAAGTTCCCATTGCTTGCAGCATCTAGAGCCATCTAGTATCTCCAGTCTATCCCTCTGAAGAATATTCTCAGCAGCTGAACATCAGTGAATCCATGATGGGGGCAATCTCTCTGATATGCCTTGAATCTGATCCATGAACCCTTGAATGCTTCAGTAGGTCCTTGAGAAAATGTAGAGATCTTCATTCTCAGCTCCTCAGACCTTGCATCATCAAAGAAATTGTTGAGGAAGGCATTCTTGGTCTCCTCCCAAGTGGTTAAAGAAACAGGTTCCAGCTGTTTCAGCCAGTACGCAACATCTCCACTAAGAGAATATGGGAAGAGCTTGCAGTAGAGGTAGTCATCAGACACTCCATGTGCCTTGATACTCGACGCCAGGTCTTCAAACCTCTCCAAATGGTCCATTGGGTGCTCATGAGGATGACCATGAAAAGGGTGTTGAGCCACAAGAGTATATAATGCACGCTTCAGCTCAAAGTCATTCCTCTGGAAGGTGGGTAGGCGGATTGCAGCTCTATTGTCATAGAACTGATCTGGCCGGTTGTAGTCGCCAAGGGTGCGCCCATTCTCGGCGTCATTGGCTGGTTCAGCAATTACGGCCCCTGTGTCACTAAGACGTGCTCCTTCTTCATTGCGCATGTTCCCTTCTCGGTCTCGCAGTAGACCTGCGGCATCTTGCATAAGAATTATAGCGTTTGGCATCTTCGTCTGCGAAGGGTGTCGATCAATGCTCCTGGTGGTGTCGATCGACGCTCTCGCAGCTTTTTGGTTCGTACGCTATAGTTTTGCAAGTGTCTGGTTGTTGAGTACAGTTAGGTCTGCTTCCTTTGTGCTCCTGGTGTGGCGTTTAGGCATACACCTGAAACAAAAAAAAGTAAAGTAGTTAGTCAAAAGTTAGGTAAAACTTAGACAAAAACTCTAAACAAGAAATCTGTCTAGATAACAATCAAGTCCCCCGCAACGGCGCCAATATTTGATATGCTCAAATTAGCCCAGAGCTACTCTCTCAAATTAAGAGATCACTGTAGTACTTAGGGGTCGAATTCCACAGAGAATTGAAGTAACTAGACAAATTCTAATTCAGTTTTTAAGCTAATAGGAAAGCAGTAAAAAGCAATAAAATAAACAAGGCAAGTTCGAATTCAGGTTCTTAAAATCAAGAAGACAAAGCGCTAGGCAGTGAGGTATCGCATGAAGATTCAAGATTGCAGATTAGATTAGTACCAGGATTAATTTTTCTATAACTCGAAACACAGAACACAAACAAATCAACTTTCGCTGCAGATGTTATCAATGTCTAAACCTAGAAAGCCAACTTTCGCTGCAATTTCAAAGATAAAGACATGCATTAATTTCGATCGACACCCATTGTTCAACTTTAATCCAACTTCAACACTTCGTGACTTCATTCCATTAAGCTCCAAAATGTATCCAAATCTCCAGTTTAGCTCCAAAATGTATCCAAATCTCCAGTTTACCTCCAATTGTACCTGAACCTTAATAGACTCTATATAGACTCGAAAATAGTACTAAGACTCAATTAAAACACTTATATGATGGTCCAAAAATGGGTAAAAACCATGATATATCATGCAGAACAACCGGTTCCATGGACTTGCCATGGAGGATCCCTTGGAGCATATTGATAACTTTGAACAAGTTTGCGGTATGATAAAGATAAATGGCGTATTCGAGGACAACTTCAAGCTCTGGTTGTTCCCATTCTCTCTTGGGGACAAGGCAAGACAATGGGAGAAGACAATGGGAGAAGATGCTACCTCAGGGTTCACTCACGTCTTGGGCTGACTGCAAGAAAGTCTTCTTGTCAAAATTCTTCTCCAATACAAGAACAGCACGCCTCCGGAATGAGATTAGCGGCTTTGCACAAAGGCAAAACGAGACCTTTAGTGAAGCAATGAAGAGGTTCAAGGACTATAATACCATTGCATGTCCTCACCACGGCTTCACTGAGGAGACTCTCTTGAGCACAATATACCGTGGAGCTCTTCCAAAGATTCGCTTGCTACTAGATACCGCAAGTAAAGACAACTTCTTAGGACAAAAAGTTTAAGCGGACATGGAGTTGATAGAGAATTTGGCCTTGAGCGACGGTAATTATTCTGAGGATTATGACCGAGCACCAAGAGATCATGAGCTGGAGTCCCACAAGAAGGAGCTCAAATCCCTTCATGAAAAGATTGACAGGTTGGTACTTGCAAACCAAAAGCAAGTACACTTTGTGGGAGAGGCTTCGGATGTGCTAGATGAGTTGGAGCAGTGCCAAGAGGAAGCGAATTTAGTAGACAACAATAAAGCCACGGGGCTATGGACAGAGGTACCAAGGAAACAATAATCTATCATACCGAAGCACCAATGTGGAAAACCCCAAGGACCAAGTCTACCCTCCACAACAAGGAAATCAAGGGAAACCTTTTGTTCCTTACTAGCAAGGTGGATTTACACAAAACAGTGGGTATCAAGGTAACTTCCAAGGCCAACAACAGCAAGGAAACCAGGGTTTCCTCCTGGCTTCGTGCCACAGTAGCAACAAGTTCAAGCTCCACTTCACGATCCGGTACAAGCCATGTTCCAACAATTACTTCAAGGGCAAGCATCTACATATAAGAAATTTGTGGATATGAACAATAGGCTGGACTCTTCTCTTACTGAGGTATCTACACAGATCACCAACATGTATAACAAGATTTTCCAGCTAGAGAAAGGGAAGGCAAGTTCAAGCAGCCAAGGTAGCTTACCCGGCAAGTGTGAGACAAACCCTAAAGAGTATGCAAACGCTATCACCTTGGGGAGTGGGAAAGAGCAACCACCACGGTCTATACTTGAAGACAATGAGGACATTGTGGTTCAAGAGGGGGAGAGTGATCGTCCAAATGATCAAGTGGTCACATTCGACAATGTCTACATTGCAAGACCAAAGAAAGGGGGTGAAGCGGTTTTGGAGAAAAAAGTGGAGAAAGTTACGAAAGAGAAAGAAGTTTTCGTGCTTCCACTTTACAAACCTAAGCTCCCCTTCCCTGGACGCTTCAAGAAACAGTTGGTTGAGAAGCATATGTGCGTGCTGGATCTCACACAATAGAATTTGTCAATTTAAAAACGAAAGAGGACGTAAGATTCTAAGTTAAATGTGAGAGAATAGAGATCCAAAAATGGCCCGTTTATTCGTGCTGCTTAGATAAGCTTTTGGTACAAGTATTTTGCTCAGATTTTTGCTAAGGTAAAAAGCCAATCCTTTTACAAGTGAATTGACGATTCTATTTATACAACTTTCTAAACCGACTAAACGAAGATCTTGGAAATATTCTCGTAGATTCTTCTCTATCCCCGCTTCTCTTGACGGCGCTCCTTCCCACATGACTTCCTCTAGGGTAGATGTCTCCTCGGACCTCTTTGTGGGCTTGGGCTCGCCATCGAAAAACCTTGAACTTGGGATTGGGTTTTGGGCTTTGCCTTCGCTTAGCCCATAAACACTTCGGTTATGCTTCATACCAGGCATAACCGGTTTGGTTCGGTTCGTTTATGATCTTCTGACCAAAGCGAAGGTTTATGCATGGCTCGGTTTTCTTTGGCTCTTCGTACAAACTTTGCACCGAGGTGTCTGGCTCGCACAAACCGTTTGCGGCTCGCCCTCGTGCACGCACTAGGATGTTTGGCTCGCACAAACTACGTACGAACTATGCACTGAGGCGTCTTAGTTTGGCTTCGCGCATAACCTGTGCGCGAAGCATTTCGGTTCGGCCTTGTACACAATCTGTGCGCGAGGCATTTTAGCTAGGCCTCGTGCACGAACTGTGCGAGGCGTTTGAGTTCGGCCTTGTGAACAACCTATGCGCGAGGCGCTTTAGCTTGGCCTCGTGCACAAACTGTGCGGGGTATTTCAGTTCGGCTTTGTATGGTAAAGGATAGTTTCCACACTTAGCCTTTTTTCTGATCGATCTCGTCGGGGTGAAAACCGACCCCAACAGTTAGCCCCCCAGCTCGTTAAACTCAGAAGTGTGGATGACGAGGTGATTAGAGTGGCGAGATCAATCTTCCGAGGCGGTTTGGAATGCCTGGTTCGTCTGGCCAAGGCGTCTGACTTTGGCTCGCTGCGACCCCATGGCTCGAATGATCGAGGCCTTCTTCCAGCTGAAGCACTCGTGTCTAACTGACCGAGGTGTTCGCTTATGAGATATTTGCCTCGGTCCACGAAGGACACTCATTCTCGCCTTGGCGTTCAACCATTGTTTCATAAACTCGGAAACACTTAGGATTTTTCACGATATCTCCAAATTTTTTGAAATGGGCCTTGGTCTTGAGAGGTTTGGGCCTCAAGAAGCCCGTTGTTCTCTTCGAGAGTCAATTTTGCCTCGGGAAGTGCAAACGTCTCGTCAAATTGGCTATAAAAACCGAGACTTTTCCTCAGCTCTTCATTATCTTCATTCTCTCCAAAAACTCAAAGGTTAGTTTTCTCTCTCTTCTCTCCCTTCTCTCTAGTTTTATGTTCGGATGTAGATTATGTTTTTCGCAATTTTTGCCGTACCGCCGCCGTCTGCCTTGAATTCCCGATCGATCATCGTCCTATTCTTCCAAGCCGAAGCGGGTACCAAGGCATATCTTTTTCTATCTGATCCGCTTTGAAGTCGTAGCGAGGCATAATATTCCTCAACTCTCGGCGAGCCGACACATGTCATCCCTTCCCGGGGCGTCCTCCGTTTCTTCGCTAGCCGAGGCGTTACCCGTTGCCTCTCCAGACGTCGGCGAGGCGCCTGGCCTTGAAGACTCACTTGGCTCGATTAATCGTCCATCCTTTCGGGGTCGCATGATAATTCGTTCAGAAGAATCTGGAGATTCTGCCGAGGCGAGAGAAAAAACAAACTAGGACGTTAATGGTGGCGAGGTGATTCGTTCAGCATCTCGAGTTGCCGAAGCGTTGCACGTAAAGCCCGAAGAGCAGGATTGGAATTTCAATCCCGCTGAAGCGAGGAGAAAACTTGATCTTCTGATGAGCCTTCAAAACAAAGCTCCCTCGAAGAAAAAGGGCGCAAAGAAAAAGGTCGCGGATCCTCCGGGGTTGACGCTTTCTACCGCAGATAGTCTATTGGAGTTAAGGACCCGTTTTGACATCAGCGAGGCGGTGAAATTCGTGTTGCCCTCTTCGTCAGACCGTGCGGACAGACCTCCTCCGGGCTACTTTACCGTGTACGAGAGTTTTCTCCATGCGAGCTTGTTGTGGTTCCCAGTCCCGGGGTTGATCCTGGAGTATTTGCGAGCATACGGATTGGCTTTGGCTCAGCTCACCCCCCGAGGCCTTCGCCACTTTGTAGGCCGGTTGGTGCTGAGCTATGAGTGTGATGTCGAGCTGTCTTTGGCACATCTTCTTAATTTGTTGGAAATCCGGCGGAACCCGAAATCCGAAACCTACTATGTTAGTAATAGGAAGAGTAGACGGATTCTTCACAGTTTTCCAACAAAGACCATGACTGGAAATCTTGTTACTTTTACGTCCTTGTCGATGATGCCTCAGTTCCTGAAGATTGGATCAGGAAGACGATGACAGACTGGGGAAAAATTGGTAGCCAACCGAGGCTTTTGCTCCCGAGGTTAATTGATGTTTTGCTGACACATTTTTTTCTTTTTACAGTTCGTCAGGCAGTGCTTCGTGTACCCGAAGATTTATCTGAGGTAATTAAAGCTTTCCGCGAGCGCAGAGTGCCCTGGTTATGGAGTTTCACGCTTCAGAGAGTGGAACGCGCACGAGCCTATTATCTCGGCGCTGAAGTAGATTCGTCCGTTTCCCATTCTCCAGATATCAATTCCCGGTTAAAGATGGCGGGTAAACTGACCTTCCGGGACAAAAAGGTGTTGACTGCCAAGATGAGGGCCGAGGAGAAAGGTAGGGAGAGCTCTTACTCGAAGGGACCGAGCCAAAAATCTACTGCTGAACCGACCATCGAGCCTCCTCGGGATTCTTCCTCAGGGAAGGAGCTCGTTGCTGGTTTAAAATCAGCGCCGAGGCCTGAGAAATCTTCCCTCTTGCGACACAAAGATAAGGCGAAGGAAAAGACCCCGACGCGAGACGAGAGGGTTGAAGCCGGAAAGAAGCCGCCGAAGCGAAATGTCTCCGAGCGAGAAGGGCTCGCTGATGCTGAGGGTTTGAAAAAGAAAGCGGGGCGTGACGATTCCGCTTTAACCATGGTTCCAACTTCAAAAGCCGCTCCTATTGATAACACTCATATTTTACCCATTTTTACTATCATAAGTTAGTGCTTTAATAAGCATTTCACTAAGGTTTTGATGCATAAACACTAGATTTAGAGTATTTGGTTGTTCAAGACTCTTTTCAGGAAATTTTAGCAAAAGACGCATATTTTGGAGCAAAATGGACAATTCCGGAAACAGTGCCCGAGGACAGAAGTTCAACACCAAATGAAGGCCTTCCCACCACGAGATCAAGCTCATATTTGGAGACAAGG
>JAHZTW010000006.1:20810759-20828531 GCA_020283515.1 Alliaria petiolata
TAACTTTGTATTCTTATTGAATCATCTCCCAAGATGGATTGATACCTCAAATATTGCAATGATATGAGCAATTGAGGAATTGCTTGCAAGACATAAAAACTCTTGTTTCAAGTCTCTCCTTGATCTTCCCTTGAGAAAAATCGAAAAAGAGTCAAAGTCAATGAATAGTTTAAAGATCCGCATGAGCCTGTCTCCTCACAAGGAACAATATTAGTGAGCGCTCTAGAACCTGTCTCGTCACAAGGAACACAAGTAAAGAGCAGCACTGTTCTAAGACTTAGTACTATTTTCGAGTCTCTATAGAGTCTATGCAGGTTCATGTACAATTGGAGCTAAACTGGAGATTTTGATACATTTTGGAGCTTAATGGAATTTAGTCACGAAGTGTTGAAGTTGGATTATAGTTGCACAATGGGTGTCGATCGACACCAGGTTTTCCAGAACACCCTGAAAATGGGCAGCAGTTGACTAAGGGAAGAGAAAATAGGAGAGCTGTGGAATTAATATCTTGTTCAGACGCTAAGGAAGGGAAAGAATCTGTAAGTCCATTGATCAATACCCTTTTTTGCTTAAATTTGTAATATGAGAAGAACGGGGTTTAGACTTGATTTGGGAGATTGCTAGACTTGTGGTGATTATGCCAAAATACTATCTGAGACTGGTTCTATGGTATGTGGATTCAAGAGTGTTGGCACGATGTGGCGGTTCTGAAAGTTAGCTGGTGGTTTCTGTTTTCAAACCTCGAATCCATTCTAAGTTTCTGTTTTGCTTGAGGGCAAGCAAAAGCTAAGTCTGGGGGAGTTGATATATCATGGTTTTTACCCATTTTTGGACCATGATGTAAGTGTTTTTATTGAGTCTTAGTACTATTTTCGAGTCTATATAGAGTCTATGCAGGTTCAGGTACAATTGGAGCTAAACTGGAGATTTTGATACATTTTGGAGCTTAATGAAATGAAGTCACGAAGTGTTGAAGTTGGATTAAAGTTGCACAATGGGTGTCGATCGACACAGACCATTGGTGTTGATAACACTCATATTTTACCCATTTTTACTATCATAAGTGAGTGCTTTAATAAGCATTTCACTAAGGTTTTGATGCATAAACACTAGATTTCGAGTATTTGGTTGTTCAAGACTCTTTTCAGGAAATCTTAGCAAAAGACGCATATTTTGGAGCAAAATGGACAATTCCGGAAACAGTGCCCGAGGACAGAAGTTCAACACCAAACGAAGGCCTTCCCACCACGAGATCAAGCTCAATTTGGAGACAAAGAAGCCTTATCAGCTGTCTTTCACCACGAAGTGATTTGAGAGCAATCCCACGGTTGGATCTCAAGTTATGAAGGAAGCAAGAAGGTCCGTCAGGCATCCGGAAGGACAGGCTGGCCGCGCCACGGCCGACCCAGACGACCAGTGGCCGCGCCACGGCCGGTCACTCGTGCGGCCAGGCCATTTGCGTTTCCAGAGCCCATTTGAAGCCCAACTCAAACCCGAAGACGTCTTATGCAAGCCAAGACCTAATCCACGACCTAAAGCACTTGAAGACCTATATATACTCGTTGTTTAGGGTTTTTTAGAAGAGAGACGAAAAACACAAAGTGATAGATTTCTTTCGGTGGCCGCGAGTCTCTGGTTTGCGGTTTGCCTTTGTTCTTTGAGGGAGATTGATTTGTTCTTGAACTCTCTTTTATTGCAATCGATTAATACAAGTTATGCATTCATCAATCACGTTTTCTACTTCTTCTATTATGTCTGAGTAGTTTACTTTCGTTGGGTGTTCTTTAAGGGGATCTATGGGGAATTTCATCAACTGTTGTTGAACCGATTGTTTAGGCCGAAGATTAGGATTTTCTGTCTCACCTTATTCGTTCTTATTGCATGAGTCTAGCGTCATGAACTATATTCTGATCGCAGGGTCTTGAGAACGGCTAACGTCCTGAATCTCAGATCCAGACCAAAATAGGGTACAGAGCATCCTTTAAAAGATGTCTGAATGCTTATCGTCCTGATCTTATTGCGTGTTCGTCTATTACGTATGATACGAAAGTATACCTATGGAATAGAAGTTTGCAGATCGACCTAGTTTGATAAAATAGGTTGTTAAAACCAGTGAATCAGTTTGGGGAAAATCGCCTAGTCTCGCTTGGTTAACTTTTGTGTGCTTTGATTTCTAGTTAGAACCCCATAGATTTCCCGAGAAGATTCCCAACGTGTTCGCCCACTTGCTTTTAAATCGAGATTTACGCACTTCCATACTTTACTTTTCCTGCACTGCTTGCCTGATTTCCTTTTTACAAATCCTTTAGTTTATTTTCCTTTTCCCGTTGGTTATAGAAACGGCTGACAACCTTCTCTATATAAGGCGTGGTACTGCTTTATTTATTTTCTGCAAGATTCGTGACACTCATTCCTAAACCTCCAATTCTCTGCGTCTTTGGTTGCCCTGATTTTCTGTTTTGCAGTTGACCTCCTCCCTGTGGTTCGACACCCTAAGTACTACAACGCACGCTGTGCACTTGCAGTTTAGGGTCCTACAAATTCAAAAGCTCGACGAGTCCCCAAAGAAATCCTCCAAACTCGGACGACTATTTAGACCCCATCAAGCTTTTTGGCGCCGTTGCCGGGGAGGCTGCGTTTCACTGTCCAAGACAAAAGGTCAGGATCACAACTCAAAGACATTCTTTTCTCTAACTTCTAGGTTTCTTTCTATGAGTTTCAGAGACTACCATATCATGGAACATACGAGGAACAACCCCTACATGCCTCCGAACTCACGCCCACCTGCAGCATTTCTGCACCATCTTCGGAGACCGCCGCCGGCGCCCCAACCACACGAACGCTTCACGCCTCAAGGAGGATTCCCACCTCCTATTATTCACGGAAGCGAGAGTCTCCACCTCCAGACGCCGCCCCATGCTCAGAACAATCAGAAAGCCACACCTGCTCCCTTGTACCAGCGAGTGGAGAACCTTATCGAGGCAATAACGGTAATGACTGATTATCAAGCAAAATCTGGAAGATCTTTGCACGCTCGGATGGACTCTATCCAAGGTGAAGTCTTCCACAAGCTCCAGGAAGTCGCCAACAACGTAAAAGTATTGGAGAACCGCACTTTTGGCAGCATCAACAAACTATCCAGGACTTCCGAGGACTTGGCAGATCATAGGAGACACTACAAGAGCAATTATATGAAACTAAGCATTAATTATGACTAATCAAGTACTAATTAAGCAATTAACAACTAATCAAGATTAACAATTAACTAAAAACAAAACGTCGGGATGGAATCATTGATTTGGGAAACTAAATGGACAATCTTGCAGTCATTTAAGCAACTAATCAAGCCATCTCTATGCCTAGAACTCTTAATAAAGACTAATCCATGATGTGTGGCAATAATCCCTTCACTAATCACCCTAATGAACTAATGATGTTTTAGCATTAAAATGATTAGCAAGCATTAAACACAAGTCTAATTAGCATGATAAACACCCTAGGCAACTAATGTCTTAGGCTAGGAATGTAAATCTCTTATTAAGTTGGTTCAAGCATTTCATCAAACACTTGGTGGGTGTGTGAAATGCTTATGATCCAAATAAGCAAAAGATTAGCTATTTGGCATTAAGAACTCCTTAATAAGAAGAGAGATGAAAGAATCTAACCTAGATTGCAAGATTGAACCATTAGAAAACCCTAAATCTAACCCATCCCCAAGTTCCTAAGGAACTACTCACTAATCATAGTTAAACCCATCAAATAAAAGATAAGAGAAAGGTTAAACATGATTAGAGAAAAGATTAATAGAAGTTCAAGAGAGATATTGCATTAAACTTAAAGATCCAAAGCAAATACAAGGTTTTTCTCCCAAAGAGGATAAAAGTTTAAGTTATGACAAGAGAGAATAAAAGTTCCCATAAAAATTAGGTCTAAAGAGTATTTATAGGAGGGACCCATCAAAGTGACAAAAGGGATTCGTCAGTGTAATGTTCGACCAACTCGTCGAACATCTTGGTCGAACATTGCTGCTGGAACATCTTCATCGAACATGCTCCCTGGAAAACATGTTCGACCAGGTCGAACTTGGTCCCTGGAAAACATGTTCGACCAGCTGGTCGAACAAACTGGTCGAACTTGTGCGAGAAAACTTCTGCTTCATCTTCGAAGTGACTCCTTGCCCCTCCAAGTGCCATGCTATCTTTCTCCAACTCCATTCATGCCTCCATAGCATCCTTATCACCTGATCAAGACTCCAAATGCACCAAAACATGCAAAAGAACATGCAAAGACATCCTAGACTCTAAATGATCGAAATGCAATACAATGATGCTAAATAAGGATCCTAAATGATGACAAACTTACACTAAATGGAGAGAAATATGATGCAAAATATAGACATATCAACCAATACTTCTTGAATCCACATGCTATAGAGGCAACTTAGGTAATGTTCAGTGTACTTACCACAAGCTTAGCAATCTCCCAGTTTGAATCCATATCCTTTCCTTAGATGAATTTCGAACTCTAACAGTGGTATGACCAAAGAACTTTCCTGATTCTTTCCCTTCCTTTGTGCTTTGAACAAGACATTCTTTGCACAGCTCTCGTATTTTCTCTTCCCTTAGTCAACTTCTGCCCATTTTCAGGGTGTTCTAAGATGTTTTCATTGACTCTTCTTATTCTTTTGAAATCTCGGGAAATAGTGCTACTCTCTACTTGTGTTCCTTGTGAGGAGACAGGTTCAAGAACACTCACTAATATTGTTCCTTGTGAGGAGACAGGCTTATGAGGTTCTTTGCACTATTCCCAGACTTAGACTCTTTTTCTTTATTTTCTCAAGGAAAGATCAAGGAGAGACTGCAACTAGCTTATCTTGTTCATAGCTGAAAGAAGAATCAAGTTCAGTGCATACCTAGCTCTTTAAAGGGAATCTGAACTCTCTCTGTTAGATTGATCCACTTGCAGCTTTCTACTTAGTAAGACCTATAATTAACTACTAACGCAATGGTCCTTCAAGTGTCAATCTTATGTTGTTAGTTCTTCTGAAAACTGAAAATTTCACTGATTTTGACTCAATAAAACAAAGTTTTTGACTGACTCAAATGACTCTCCCGTGTTATCAAGCCCGAAGTTGGCTAAAAGAAAGATTAGAAACAATATAAAGACCAGAAAGAAGACTTACCTTCGTCTGCGCGTGGTGTCAATCGAGACTATAGCGGTGTCTATCGACATTGTTCTATGTCGAGCCCAAGGTCTCTTATTTTCAACTGACTGAAATTTGGACTTAGTAAAACCAAAACAAAATAAAAAGAAAAACGTACCTAACAGTGGTTTGCCTCCCACTCAGCGCTCGTTTTCAGTCATTAGCTTGAATGTGTCGGGGTTCAGATGTCTGGCGGATCAGAGGGTGGCATTGAATGCTTCCCAGACGAATGTCTTCTCATCCATGGCGGTGTATAGCCAGTAGATGCATGAGATCCATCAGCAGGGTGGGACTTTAGTTCGGGTGGGACACTTCGTTTTCCTGCAGAATCATCAAAAGAAACACCAAGCTTTCTACGAGAATCTCGCGGCTTGCATAAGTGTGAAACCCTTTTTGAACCTTTTAAATTCTTATTGAGAGGATCAGGAGGTTTGGAACTGATTCCAGGAAATACATACCTGTGCTTTCTTCGAGGTTTATGGCATGTAGGATGTGGAAGCATCTGTTTGACCACTGGTGATGGATTTGAAACATTGGAAATGACTTGTGTCGTGATCTTCGGAGGGTGTCGATCGATGCTGTTGGTGTCGAGGTCATGATACTGAATCAAGAGACAGCACCAAGTAAGCTCGGTGACCCATGCTCTTTCACACTCCCTTGCGCTATAGGGAATTTGAAGTTTGAGAACAGCCTATGTGATTTGGGGGCTAGCATTAACCTTATGCCATACTCCACTGCGAAGAAGTTGGGTCTCACAGATTTCAAGGAATGCCACATGTCCCTAGTTCTTGCTTGAAGACCTCCCTTTGAAGATTAACAATGTCACCGTTCCTACTGACATTGTTGTTTTAGAGATGGAAGAGGAGGACGAAAACTCTCTTGTATTGGGAAGGGCATTCTTGGCTACTGCAGGAGCCATGATCGACGTGAAGCGCAGAAAAATCTCCCTACACTTGGGCAAGGCTGCAAATTTCAAGTTTACCATGAAGGATAGCACGAGAAAGCCAACGATCAACGGTCAAATTTTCCAAGTAGGCATCACGGGTGAGCTGAATCCAGGCGAGGGGGAGAATGTCCTCGTAAACAAAAGAGGTCATGCTGAGAAGGAATACCACTCGGAAGCCAACTCAGTGAGGAAGAAAGAGCAAACTGTTACCTTGTTCGGCAAGGATGTGGTAGAAATGGGTTCTTGCTTCTTAGTTTCAACAAGGGTAACAACTCACTTTGAAGACGAGATTAAGGCTGAAGAAAATCCTTATGGAGAAGGTTTGCTAGCCATGTTCGGTTGTAAAAAAGAAGAAAGCCACCTGGAGATAGCACCAAGGGAAAGAAAAAGGAAAGAGAACATTCCCAAGGTTCACTTCGTGGCCGATAAGATGACATCCAGCTATGGTCGACCCCATCCTGAGAGCGTCCTGAGTTTGCATCCATTGGAGCTCAAGGATGATTCCATACTCTGCAAGGTCAAGTGAAAGGGGGGGGGGTGCAAAACCGTTCGCAAAAGCGAGATTTCTACTCCTACCGGGATTGATCGAAAAGGAAAAAAGTAGGGTAATGGAGATTGTGAACACGATCTACACCGTGGAAATCCGGCCAGAGATAAGCTCCACAAAATCTCTTTCCGCTCCACCAAATCTCTTTCCACTCCAACCACCCTGGCTCCGCACTCAAGGGAGTAAGAAAAGTCGAGCTAAACGACGTTAAAACAAAAACGCACATGGGAGGCAATCCCATGACTATCTTTGTATATATCCTTTTTCTATTTTATGCCTTTTAGTTTAAGTGTGTAGGTACAAGGAGTTGGAGACCAGAGATCATGGTTTTGAATTCACCAAAGGCAAAGAAAGGAGAACAGAGGCGACAGATCGACCAGATTTCTCGATCTCCTCAAAGAGATCGATGAGAAGATCGACCGAGTTACTCGATCAAGACGAGATCGAGTAAGACAATCGAGTGAATCAGTCGATTGGGAGAGGATGACCCACCCACGCGTTTAGCTTGAAATACGAACGGGGTGTGGATCGACTGGCCTCACTCGATCTTCGAACTTAGATCGACGACAAGATCGATGAGACGATCGATCACCTAACTCGATCTCCGACAAACGACCTCACGATCGACTAAGGAGCCCGATTTAAGGAGCATGACCATAGCACAAGAAGTCCTGAAACAAGGTGGAGACTCGATCTAAGGCTCAATTTAATTCAGATCGAGCCTCCAATCGAGCAAGTCATTCGATCACGGGCGAAATGGGCATGAGATCGAGGTCAAGATCGACCGGTTTGACTCGATCTCATGCCGAGGTAAGTTTTTGAATTTCCTTCTCTTTCTCCTTCTCTCCCATTTTGAATATGAATTATAGTCAAAGCTGACACCTTTGACCTTGGTGGGTGAGCTTTGACCACAATTCACGAGATCCTTTGCATGCATACGCATAATTCCAAACTTTTCGCCTCTTTATAAGACCTTGCCCCCCCCCCCCCAAGCACCCTTTTCATTTGTGTCTCAAAACATTTTCAAAAAAATATAGAGGGTGTGAGATTCGTTTTGGCAAAAGAAGTGGTCATTCATTTTTTTTCCCCTTTGCATCAAGATTTCATAAGGTATTTCAATATTATGTTATAATTTTGTTGAAACTGCTAATTAATGGGATTGTGGGGGAATGATTGATTAGGAATTGTGTTTTAATTTTTAGAAATTTCTAAGTTTGGGGGAAATTCTGAAATTTACCATGATTAAGGCAAAATTTCTCCTAGATTTAAGGTTATTTTTTTTATTTAATCCCAAAATTTTTGGAAATATTGCATATGGTTTAAGTGCTTGGTTCCTTTGTTGCTTTGGTCCTCTAGAAAATTTGCTATCCCCTCATTCCTTTTGCGAGCTTTTGCATCTCAGGTACAATGGCGTCGAGGTTTGGATATTCACCACAAGCACGATTGTTGGTATGGACTGAAGAGGAGAGAAGGTGATATGCTCTCAAATTTACCCTAGAGCTACTCTCTCAAATTAAGAGATCAGTTGTAGTACTTAGGAATCGAATCCACAGGGAAGGGATAGTCACACAACAAACTTCTAATTTCGAATTAAGCTAAGAAGAAATATGGAATTAAAAACAGAAAGCAATTAAAGACTTAGTAAATTCAGGAGATGAAACGCTAGGTTCAGGGAAATTCTCAGGTGATCTAAATTGCAGGTCTAGACAGAATGTTAGGAATTATTAAGCACTGTTCTTGAACTCGAAACACTAATGTAAAATCAACCAACTCTCGCTGCGAAGATTATCTATGCCTAAACCCTAGAATTCCAAATCTTTTTGCAAATTCTAACAATTCAGACAAGCATTAATATCAGGTTCGATTGTTCACAAAATCCTAAACCAAATCTCTTTGTGAATAGGTATTTTTCTCATCTAACATTAGTTCAGGCAATCAATAATACTCTCGCATCTCTTAATCAACCTAAGATCAGATTATAGGTCGTGAAGCTAGAATGAGCATTAATCACAAATCCAGATGAAGAACCCTAATGATTTTATCCTAACAGTTTAATTTGACCTAACAATTCATTAATCACCTTTGAAAAACCCTAAACCTAACAAGCAAACTACTCAGACATGATTAATGAAACACAAATCATAATTTGAATAGAAAGCATAAAAGAAATCAATAGAATCAAAGGAGTTCCAAATTTGCTCTGAAGGAGACAAGTTCTTCTCTCCAAAATTTCTCTAAAATCTCACTCTAAAATAATGTGTGTGTTATGTTGTTTCTAAACAATGGCTGAAAAACTCTATTTATAGGCCTAGGTTCGCATCTTCAATTCCTTGGAAGATAAGGAAAAGTCTTGGAGATTTCCTTTTCTTCAAATATGGAAACTTCTCGATTCTAGAAATTGGAAAACCTGGTGTCAATCGACACCGGTCTGTGTCGATCGACACCCATCGTGCTTCTTCGATCCGACTTCAACAATTCATGACTTCATTCCATTAAGCTCCAAAATGTATCCAAATCTCCAGTTTATCTCCAATTGTACCTGAACCTGTAAAGACTCTAATAGGACTCTAAAACTAACAAAAGACTCTATAAAAGCACTTATATCATGGTCCAAAAATGGGTAAAAACCATGATATAACAACTCCCCCAGACTTAGCCTTTGCTTGCCCTCAAGCAAAACAGAAACCAAGTACAGAGTCGAGGTTTGAAAACCGAAGTATCCAGCTAACCTTCAGAACGCCACATTGAACCAATGAAACAAGAGTTTTTATGTCTTGTAGCAATTCCTCAATTGCTCATATCATTGCAATATTTGAGGTATCAATCCATCTTGGGAAATTGATTCAATGAGAATGCAAAGTTTGGTTTAAGCTAAGCTAAATTAAAAGGTTTGAAGTGACAAGCAATATTGATATACTCATATATTTCGCATATTTAGCTTGCATTTAGAATAGGTTTTTCATGCATACCTCATTCATAATAGACTATTTTGCATCATTTGTACCATTTTAAGTCCTAGAACACTTTGCATTAGCATTTGCATGGTTTCTTGCATATTTGCATCTTTTTCAGGCTGTTTAGAGTACTTGGAGCTGTGATGGATGCTGAGCATTGACAAGAAGATGAAAGAAGAGCATAAGAGTTGGCAGGAATCAAAAGGAAACTTGGACAAAAGAGAAGGAGCAAAGATCGACTTCAAGATCGTCCAAGACCAGTCGATCTAGCTGAGATCGAGAGGCAGATCGAGGAGAACTACTCGATCTAGGAATAGATCGACCGCATGATCGACCAAGATGAGCCGATCCGAAGTAGATCGACTAGTCGATCGACTGGACCACCCGAACTAAACACTGATCGAGTCAAAGATCGACCAACTGACTCGATCCAAGACCGATCGACTGACCGATCGAACCAACCACGCGAACAATGAGGAAGCTGAGTCATAAAAGTTTTTATGCTTTAAGTAAGTGGGATAAGATAGGTCCCTTGTCTCTTGCCCCTTGTCTCTTGCCCCTTAACCCCTCTTTTAAGGCCAAGAGATAAAACACTATATAAGGGGTGTTTATGTGCTTGTAAAATTCATTCAGTTTTTAATTAAGCTTTCAATCAAGTCTTTATATTCGAACTTTCAAAGTCTTCTTAGTGTTCTTGTAAGCTTTCCTTTATTCTTAAGTACTATAGTTCTTCTTATTTATTTCTTTAAAAACTCTTATTTTTATTATATATATTTCGAATTTAAGTTATTCTAATGTCAAGTCTTTCTTCTTAATTTTTATTTAGATCTTTGTGAAAATTCTTGTATTTTATTATCTTCCACAAGTATTTAAATAAATTTCAAGTCTTTCTTCTTAACCCCATTGATCATGTTCCTTAACTCTAAACTTATGTTTAAAAGAGGTAAGAACATGATTTGTGAGTAAACCGCCTAAGGTTTGAGGTTGGGATGATTAAGGAGGTTGGAGATTAAAATCTTGGTTTTATTTTTATCTTGTTCTTCATTTAAATTCTCTTCTTGGATTTGGGGGTTTTAAGGTCTAGAGATTCTCCATGGAGATCTCTTTAATCTAGGGATTTCCTTATCCTAACAAGACTTAGGAAATCCCTTAAAATCAAATCCAAGAGACTAGCTCATCCTTTCCCACACATCATGGATGCTTAGGGAGCTAGTTAAACCATTTCATTTAAGATCCATTCTTAATGTTCTTCACCTTTTCTAATTCCACCACACATCATGGGTTAGGAGGAAAGGGTGAGGAAAGGGTTTATACCACACATCATGGTTAAATCTAAATTGGTTTCTTAAGGTTTAGAGAAATTACTAAAAGAATAAAAATTATATTTTTAAACCCCAAGTTCGAATCTTCAACCTCCCTAAGAATGATTCCCAACCTAGAAACTGTTTTTAATATTTTACAAACCAAAAAACCATTCTCCCTTAGTTTTGTGTTTATTTATCTTAATTAAATTTCTCATAAATAGTTTAATTATGCAATATAGTTTTATAAATTTGTAAAATTGTGTTTTTACTATTTTTAGTATTTTAGAAATTGCTTAGAGTCTTATTTTACTGTCTAGTGTTGATTTGGTAATTGTTTGATTTTTAGAAATAGTTTATTTTAAAATCTTGATACTCACCATCAAATCTTTCTAATAATCCGGTTTTAGAATTGAATTTTATTTAATTAGTAGATCGGTTGTTTTATTGTTTAAGAGTCATCTAATACTTATATAACCCTTCTGTAGGGATTGTAAAATAATTTTCGTGTCTGTTTCATGACCACAAATATTTATTTTAGAATTTTGCACACATTAAACTCGAATTTTGCTTAGCTTCATAAATTTCTTGTATTCTTATTATCTTTCACCCCAAGGTTGGATTGACATCCTAAAGTATTACAATGACATGACTATGCTTAGGATTTGATAATCACTGAGAAAAAGCTAGTTATCAAATGGCGCCGTTGCCAAACTTGGGTTTAAATTGAAAGTATTAAGATTTGAAGATTATTGGAGTCTAAGTTTTTATTTCACATTTGGTTACTAATTTTGCTCCTATTGTACTTGTGTATTAAGGTACATGAACCTGAGGTCTAGAGGTGACAACAACCTATTAGCACCACTGGACAACATCCATCAAGTTGGGAGCGCAAGACATAGGAGGGAGAGACTCCTACTTGATATCGAAGAGTACCATCAAGAAGTAATGGCTGACCATGACCAGGTGGAGGATCCACCTCAACACGCTGCTGCTGGCAGAGGAATCGGACAGCCTTACCATCCACAAAGGGCACCACGCATCATTGGAGCCGGTGATGCACCGAACACACACACCAATCGCTTCGGCATCACGCCCCCACCGGTCCAAAACAACTACTTTGAGATCAAGCCTGGCTTCGTCTCTATGGTGCAAAACAGCAAATTCCACGGCCTGGCTATGGAAGACCCATTGGAGCACTTGGACAACTTCGACCAAGTGTGCGGAATGATCAAAATCAACGGCGTAAGCGAGGATGCCTTCAAACTGCGACTTTTTCCCTTCTCTCTTGGGGATAAGGCAAGGCATTGGGAGAAAACATTACCACAAGGCACCATCACGTCCTGGATAGAGTGCAAGAAGGCCTTTCTCTCAAAATTTTTCTCAAGTGCTCGAACCGCTCGGCTTAGAAGCGAGATAAGTGGCTTCACTCAAAAACACAATGAAAGCTTTAGTGAAGCAATGGAGCGTTTCAAGGACTACACCATCCAGTGTCCTCACCACGGCTTCAGTGAAGAAACTCTATTGATCACTATATACCGTGGAGCCTTGCCCAAAATTCGAATGCTACTTGACACGGCAAGCCGAGGGAACTTTCTTGGCCAAGATGTCCACGATGGTATGGAGCTCATTGACAACCTCGCTTTGAGTGATGGGAATTATTCGGAGGACTATGACAGGGCACCAAGAGGACATGAACTGGAGGCACACAAAAAGGAGTTGAAGTCCCTCCATGAAAAACTTGACAAGATGATGCTTGTCAACACAAAACAAGTCCACTTCGTCGGTGAAGCCGCAGACATGTCTCAAGGAAGAATTGGAGACGAGTTTGAGGAAGCAAATTGGGTTGGAGGCCAAGACTATCCAAAGCCACAGGGATACGCCTCAAGGTACCAAGGAAACAACAACAACTTGTCTTATAGAAGCACAAATGTGGAAAATCCAAAAGATCAAGTGTACCCTCCACAACAACCAAATCAAGGCAAACCGTTTATACCATACAACAAAGGTGGTTTCCAACAAAACGGTGGGTATCAAGGGCAAAGACAGGCACCTTACCAAGGCCAACAACAGCAGGGGAACAAACCATACACTCCTGGTTTCATGCCTCAGCAACAACAAAATCAAGGGCCAACTCTAGATTCGCTACAAGCAATGCTCCAACAAATTATACAAGGCCAAACGACCAGTGATCAAAAATATGTTGATATCAACAAACGCATGGACTCCTCCTTTCAGGACGTCTCTACCCAGCTCACCAACATCAACAACAAAATTCGTCAGCTGGAGAAAGGAAAAGCTAGTACAAGCGGCCAAGGTACTTTACCCGGCCAATGTGAGGCTAATCCGAAGGAGTATGCACATGTTATCAACCTAAGGAGTGGAAAAATGGTAGCACCGCCATCTACAGTTAAAGACAATGAGGACATTGTCATTCAAGAAGAGGGGAGTGATCTTTCAAATGATCAAGAGATCACATTTGATAATGTCTACATTGAAAGAGCAAGAAAAGGCAAGGAAGCGATTTTCGCAAAAGAAGTGGGGGAAACAAGCAAAGAAAAAAATATTTTCGTGCCTCCACCTTACAAACCGAAGCTCCCCTTCCCTGGACGCTTCAAGAAGCAGCTGATTGAGAAGCACAGAGCCCTATTCGAAAAACATTTGAGAAACGTGGAGCTGAAATTGCCACTACTCGATTGTTTAGCCATGGTCCCAAAGTACGCAAAGTTTCTAAAGGATACGCTCGCCAAAACAGCTAAGGGTTGCCAAGAAGTCATGGTGTTGAGCCAAGAATGCAGTGCAATCATCCACAGAGAAATTGCGCCAAAGAAACTAGGAGATCCAGGCTCATTCACCATACCTTGTGCGCTGGGGCCGTTAAAATTCAACAATTGCTTGTGTGACTTAGGCGCGAGCATAAACCTTATGCCGCACTCCATTGCAAAGAAGCTAGGCTTCACCAAGTTTAAGGAGTGCAGAATCTCGCTGATCTTGGCCGACCGAAGTGTAAGGCTCCCGGTAGGAATGCTTGAAGACTTACCGGTGAGGATAAGCAATGTGAGTGTCCCCACGGACTTTGTTGTTCTCGAAATGGATGAAGAACCTAAGGATCCCCTAATCCTTGGAAGACCGTTTTTGGCGACTGCTGGAGCTATAATTGACGTCAAGAATGGCAAAATTTCATTGCACTTGGGCAAGGACGTCAAGCTCAACTTCGATATTAATGAGGTTTTGAAGAAACCGACGATCGATGGACAAGTCTTCTACATAGAAGCTATGGATCTTTTAGTTGATGAATTACTAGAGGAATTGGGTCAAGAAGATCATTTACTAGTGGCGCTGACTAAGGAGTGTGGAGAATATGGTTACCTAAGTGATCAGACCCAAGAATACATTCGCATCCTTGACTCTCGCAAAACTGTCAAGGAGATCGACCAAGAGATCGAGCCACTCACTCGATCTGACGACAAGATCGACAGGCGGATAGACCAATCTACACGATCCATGCAAGAGATCGACCAGCCGTCACGATCTCCTGCCCGATCAAAGGAAGATCGACTGAGCCAATCGAGGGAAACAAGTCGATTCGCAGCAGATCGACTAGCCGATCGACCCATCCACTCGATCACAGCGGGGCTTACACTTGAATAAGCAAGTATGGAGGCTCATAACTCAGGGTCTAAGGAAGCAAATGAGGACAGCGATCTCAACAAGAACCAGGAGGAGGACTGGAGCGAGCTGCTAGCCCCAAAGGTGGACCTCAAGCAGCTACCAATTGGTCTAAGGTACGCTTTCTTATGATCGAATGAGACATACCCGGTCATTGTTAATGACAATCTGAATGATGATGAGTTAGACTCTCTCCTTAGGGAATTGAGGAAGTATAGGAAGGCCATTGGGTACTCTCTAAGTGACATCAAAGGCCTTTCACCATTACTTTGCACTAATAGGATTCATTTAGATGATGAGAACACTTCTTCAATAGAACACCAAAGGCGCTTGAACCCGAATTTGAAAGAAGTAGTTAGAAAGGAAATCCTAAAACTTTTAGAGGCCAACGTGATATACCCCATAAGTGATAGCACTTGGATCTCACCGGTCCATGTCGTGCCTAAAAAGGGGGGCATCACGGTTATAAAAAACGAAAACGATGAGTTAATTCCTACTAGAGTTATAACCGGCCATAGGATGTGCATTGACTATAGGAAACTCAACAAAGCCACTAGGAAAGACCACTTCCCACTGCCATTCATTGATCAAATGCTAGAAAGATTAGCCAACCACCCCTATTACTGTTTTCTAGACGGTTATAGTGGCTTCTTTCAAATCCCAATTCACCCCAATGACCAAGAAAAGACAACATTCACTTGTCCTTATGGAACATATGCATATAGGAGAATGCCTTTTGGTTTATGTAATGCTCCTGCTACATTTAAAAGATGCATGATGTCTATATTTTCTGACTTGATTGAGGAGATGGTTGAGGTATTCATGGATGATTTCTCCGTGTATGGCTCTTCTTTTGGTGTTTGTTTGTCTAATTTGTGCAGGGTACTCAAGAGATGTGAGGAGACCAATCTCGTGCTCAACTGGGAGAAATGCCACTTCATGGTAACAGAAGGGATTGTCCTTGGTCACAAAATCTCGGGAAAAGGCATTGAAGTGGATAGAGCAAAGGTGGAAGTGATGATCACTTTGTCACCTCCGGCTAACGTGAAGGGCATTAGAAGTTTCTTGGGGCACGCTGGCTTCTACAGGAGGTTTATCAAAGATTTTTCCAAGCTAGCACGTCCCCTCACAAGGCTATTATGCAAAGAAGCTGAGTTCAACTTTGATGAAGAATGCCATCAAGCGTTCAAGACCATCAAAGGCGCGCTAGTAACCGCACCAATAGTACAAGCACCTGATTGGGACTTTCCCTTTGAGATCATGTGCGACGCTAGTGACTATGCTGTAGGAGCTGTCTTGGGGCAGAGGAGAGATAAGAAGTTGCATGTCATCTATTATGCCAGCCGCACCTTGGACGATACACAAGTGAAATATGCAACCACCGAGAAGGAGCTCCTAGCCGTTGTCTTTGCATTTGAAAAATACCGATCATACTTGGTGGGTTCGAAAGTGATTGTGTACACTGACCATGCTGCCTTGAGGTACATATATTCCAAGAAGGACACAAAACCGAGACTCTTAAGATGGATCCTTCTCTTGCAAGAATTCGATATGGAGATCAAGGATAAGAAAGGGATAGAGAATGGTGTAGCGGATCATCTTTCTAGGATGAGAGTGGAAGAAGTCCTACCTTTAGACGACTCACTCCCTGAAGAGCAGCTCATGATGATCAATACCACGGTATGTGCAAAGCTAGAAGACAAACTTGAAGAAGTTTTGAGCCTAAAAGAAGAAGATCTCCCATGGTATGCAGATATTGTCAATTTCTTGGCTTGTGGGGAAGAGCCAACTCATTTGGACCGGTCCCACAAGAAGAAATTCATGAGAGACGTCTCACACTACTTCTGGGATGAACCTTACCTATACAAAAGGTGTGTGGACAGTATGTACCGAAGATGTGTCACAAGAGAAGAAGCAAGAGACATACTTCTACATTGCCACGGTATGACCTATGGGGGTCATTTTGCGAGTTTCAAGACTGCTACAAAGGTTCTCCAAGTTGGGTTCTGGTGGCCTACACTCTTCAAAGATGCGCATGAATTCATCAAGTCATGTGAAGCATGCCAAAGAACCGGAAACATCACCAAAAGAAACGAGATGCCACAATCACCAATCTTTGAAGTAGAGATCTTCGACGTATGGGGGATCGATTTTATGGGCCCGTTTCCATCATCATATGGCAACAAGTACATTCTTGTAGCGGTAGACTATGTGTCTAAGTGGGTGGAAGGCATGGCCTCACCAACAAACAATTCAAAGTTGGTAGTTAAACTTTTCAAAACGATCATATTTCCAAGATTTGGAGTTCCTAAGGTGGTGATTAGCGATGGAGGCAGCCACTTCATCGACAAAGTTTTTAAAAGTCTCTTGAGAAAACATGGTGTTAAACACAAGGTGGCCACACCCTATCACCCTCAAACAAGCGGCCAAGTGGAGGTTTCAAATAGACAAATCAAGACTATACTAGAGAAGACCGTGGGAATCACTAGAAAAGATTGGTCTAGCAAGTTAGATGATTCTCTTTGGGTGTATAGAACGGCATACAAAACTCCAATTGGGACCACGCCTTTCAACCTCCTATATGGTAAGTCTTTTCACCTTCCTGTGGAATTAGAGCACAAGGCTCTTTGGGCCGTGAAGCAACTCAACTACAGTTTCAAAGCGGCTCAAGAGAAATGATTGGTGCAACTTCAAGAGCTCGATGAGATAAGGATGAATGCTTATGAAAGCGCCAAAATTTACAAGGAAAGAACCAAAGCCTTTCATGACAAGAAGCTGGTGCGCAAGGAGCTCAAAGAGGGAAGCATGGTTCTACTCTACAACTCAAGATTGAAGCTGTTCCCCGGAAAGCTCAAGTCTAGGTGGTCCGGACCGTATGAGATTAGAGAAGTAGTACCATATGGAGCCATAACTTTGCTTGGAAATAATGGAGAGAACTTCACAGTGAATGGGCATAGAGTCAAGCCCTACATGGCGAGTGACTGCAGCAAGGAGAGCACCACGTTGCCTCTCCAAGACCCTCCACTAGCCTAACCAAGTAAAGTCAAGCTTAGAGACTTAAAACAAGCGCACTTGGGAGGCAATCCCATGACTATCATTGTATATATTTTGTTTCAATTTTATACTTTCTGCTTTAAGTGTGTAGGTGCAAG
>JAHZTW010000006.1:20912308-20925984 GCA_020283515.1 Alliaria petiolata
TTTTGGATCATAAGCATTTCATACACCCACCAAGTGTTTGATGAAATGCTTGAACCAACTTAATAAGAGATTTACATTTCTAGCCTAAGACATTAGTTGTTTAGAGTGTTTATCATGCCTTATAGACTTGAATTTAACGCTTTTTGATTATCTTAATGCTAAAACATCATTAGTTCATTAGGGTGATTAAGAAAGGGATTAAGGCCACACATCATGGTTTAATCTTGTTTAAGTTTTCTTGGCATAGAGTTAGCTTGATTAGTTGCTTAAATGATTGCAAGGTTGTCCATTTAGTTTCCCAAATCAATGATTCCATCCCTAGGTTTCGTTTTAGTTAAATTGTTAATCTTGCTTAGTAGTTAATCACTTGTTTTGTGCTTGATTAGTAGTAATTAAGGCCTAGTTTCATAATATTGCTCTAGTAGTATCTCTTATAGCTTGTGCTTTGCTTTTAATATTTGTTTGTGACTTGCTTTTATCATTTTAGCTTAGCTTAGACTTAACTTTGTATTCTTATTGCATCATCTCCCAAAATGGATTGATACCTCAAATATTGTAATGACATGAGCAATTGAGGAATTGCTAACAAGACATAAAAAGTCTTGTTTCAGGTACGTTTTTAATTTTTATTTTATTTTGGTTTTACTAAGTCTTAGTTTTAGTCAGCTGAAAAAAAGAGGGGACATTAGACTCGACATTGACCAGTGTCGATCGACACCACTACAACGTCGATCGACACCATGCGCAGACGAAGGTAAGTCTTCTATCTGGTCTTTTATGTTGTTTCTAATCTTTCTTTTAGCCAACTTCGGGCTTGATAACACTGGGGACAGTGTTTTTTAAGTCTGGAGGAGGTGATTACTGACTGTGTTTTGTTTTGAGAGTCAAAAATTTTGTTTTATTGAGTCAAAATAAGTTGGAACTTTCAGTTTTTCTAGGAACTAACCACAGGAAGTTAACACTTGAAGAACCATTGCTGTAAAAGTTGATTGCAGGACTTACTAAGTAGAAAGATGCAAGTGGAATCAGTCTAACAGGGCGAGTTCAGATCCCCTTATAAGAACTAGGTATGCGCAGAACTTGATTCCTCTTTCAGTCTGAACAGATAGACCATTGCAGTATCTGCTTGATCTTCCCTTTAGAAAAGAAAGAGAAAAAGAGTCTAAGTCTGGAATAGTGCCTTTGTCATGAACCTGTCTCCTCACAAGGAACAATATTAGTGATACTCTTGAACACGTCTCCTCACAAGGAACACAAGTAGAGAGTAGCACTATTCCAGAGATCCCAAAAAGAATAAGAAGAGTCAATGAAAAGATCTTAGAACACCCTGAAAATGGGCAGAAGTTGACTAAGGAAAGAGAAAATAGGGGAGCTGTATGAGAATGTCTTGTTCAGGCACTAATGAAGGGCAAAGAATCTGTAAAGTTCTGTGGCAATACCACTATTAGAGTTCGAAAATTTACCAAGGAAAGGATCTGGATTCAAACTGGGAGATTGCTAAGCTTGAGGTAAGTACACTGAACTTTCCTAAGGTTGGCTCTATATCATGTGGATTCAAGACGTGTTAACGAGTTGTGGCGTTCTGAAGAGATGCTCGAAAGTTTCTGTTTTCAAACTTCTACTTCATTCTAAGTTTCTGTTTTGCTTGAGGGCAAGCAAAGGCTAAGTCTGGGGGAGTTGATATATCATGGTTTTTACCCATTTTTAGACCATGATATAAGTGTTTTTATAGAGTCTTTTGGTATTTTTAGAGTCCTATTAGAGTCTTTATAAGTTGGACTACGTTTGTAGCATAATTGGAGATTCTGGATCTTTTTGGAGCATTCTGCAAGAAGCTGCGAAGTGATGAAGTCGAGAGAGCAGAATTACGCACAAGGTGTCGATCAATGCTAGTAGTGTCGATCGACACCAGACAAGGTCGGCCGAGAAACTCGATTTCCATTAGAAAAAGGAAATTGCCCAAGTTCTGAAGAATTACAAGATTGCCCATGGACGAAAATCCTCCCCTATAAATATAGTTTTTCAGCCATTGTTTAGGCTACACAATACAATACAAAATATTTTTAGAGAGAGATTTTTAGAGAGATTTTAGAGAGAAGAATTTGTCTCCTTCAGAGCAAATTTGGAACTCCTTTGTTTCTATTGATTTCTTTTATGCAAGCTATTTTATTCATGATGTTTTCTTTATTCACCATGTCTGAGTAGTTTGCTAGTTAGGTTTAGGGTTTTTCAAAGGTGATTAATGAATTGTTAGGTCGAATTAAATTGTTAGAATAAAATCATTAGAGTTCTTCATCTGGATTTGTGTTTAATGCTTATTCTAGCTTCGCGACCTAGAATCTGATCTTAGGTTAATTAATAGATGCGAAAGTATTATTAATTGCCTGAACTAATGTTAAATGAGCAAAATACATATTCGCAAAGAGATTTGGTTTAGGATTTTGTGAACAATTGAACCTGATATTAATGCTTGTCTGAATTGTTTGAATTCGCAAAGAGATTGGTTTTCTGGAATTTAGGCATAGATAATCTTCGCAGCGAGAGTTGGTTGATTTTACATTAGTGTTTCAAGTTCAAGAACAGTGCTTAATAATTCCTAACATTCACCTAGACCTAGAATTTAGATCACCTGAGAATCTTCCTAAACCTAGCGTTTTGTCTCCTGAAGTTTACATCGCTTTTAATTGCTTTCTGTCTTTACTTTTATTATTCTTCCTAGCTTAATTCGAATTTAGAAAACTGCTGTGTGACTATCCCTTCTCTGTGGATTCGATCCCTAAGTACTACAACTGATCTCTTAATTTGAGAGAGTAGCTCTAGGGTAAATTTGACCGATATCATTAGCGCATCGATTCACTCCTTTGAACATTCTCATTTTTAGGTACACCAAATCCCCTACTGCAAACTCCAAATCTTTCCGTCTTTTATCTCCATAACTCTTTTGACGATCATGAGCCTCTTTTAATCTGCTTTTGAGGATCTCTACCTGCTCAGTCGTCTCTTGAATGATCTCATGCTCTATGTCTTGGCACCTTCCCACTTTGTCCAACAAAGCGGTGTGCGACAAGGTCGGCCATAAAGAGCCTCAAACGGTGACATGCCTATGCTTGGATGATAACTGTTATTGTAGGCGAACTCTGCTAAGGGTAAATGTTTTTCCCAACGACCTCCGCAATCCAACATGCATGCCCTTAATATATCCTCCAACGTCTGAATCGTACGCTCAGATTGACCATCTGTCTGAGGGTGATACGCTGTACTCAACTGCACCTTAGTTCCAATGGCTTTATGAAATGCTCTCCAAAACAATGATGTGAACTTTGAATCCCTTTTTGAAACAATGCTTACAGGGACACCATGCAACCTTACAATCTCGTCCACATATTTTTGAGCTAAACGGTCAGCACCATCCGTCTTCTTAACTGCAAAGAAATGAGCGGACTTAGTAAGTCTATCCACAATCACCCAAATCGCATCCCGCTTACTTACTGTCCTTGGAAGTCCAGTGACAAAATCCATTGTTACAATATCCCACTTCCATTCTAGTAATGGTAAACTCTGCAGCAAACCACTCGGAACCCTATGTTCCGCTTTCAGTAGCTGACATGTCTGGCACTTTGCTACCCAATCTGCAACTTCACGTTTCATTCCATTTCAAGCCCTTAACATATGGAACACACATTCGCCCTTTAAAAACAAATGTCCCATTTTCCGCGTCTTCTTTATTTTTCTTTACAGATAATCTATTGTCTGAAATCCAGCAAGCACAATTTGGCGCTAGAAGAAGGGGGATTGAAGAATTCTGACGCCCATAACCGACGCAGACCAGATCCGAAGAGATGACGATCGGAACGACTGACCCTATTGACAACGCCATCAGAACGGCAAATCTCCTGGGCGCAACAGCAGTGGGTCCTCCAGTAGGAGATACGACGCCCGAGACTACTCAGCAAACAACGGCGCAAGCCGAGACGATCTCAGCATCCCTTGCCAAGATGAAGGACATGATGGTGATGCTGCCGAGGAAATCGGCGGAGCAGGGCATAACCCTCGAGGACTTGACGACAGAAAGCCGAGCCCAGAGCCAACGGATCGGAAGCTTAACTCCAGCGATTAATCCCTTCACATGCTTAGGAAACACGGCCTTAACTCAACGGCGTCAGCTTCTCGACTCCTGGAGCAAACAACGGCCAAGATGGGGGCTCGGGAGCCTTTCGGACGCAGCGAATCTCCAGAGAGCATTGATACAAGAGTTTTTATCTCTTGTAAGCAATTTCTCAATTGCTCATATCATTGCAATACTTGAGATATCAATCCATTTTGGGAGATGATTCACTAAGAATACAAAGTTTGATTTAAGCTAAGCTAAATTGACAATTCAAGTGACAAATGACAATTAAAAGCAAAGCACAAACTAAAAGAAACACTACTAGAGCAATAATATCAAACTAAGCCTTAATTACTACTAATCAAGCACTAAACAAGAGATTAACTACTAAGCAAGATTATCAAATTAACTAAAACGAAACCTAAGGACGGAATCATTGATTTGGGAAACTAAATGGACAACCTTGCAATTATTTAAGCAACTAATCAAGCTAACTCTATGCCTAGAACACTTAAACAAGATTAAACCATGATGTGTGGCACTAATCCTTTTCTTAATCACCCTAATGAACTAATGATGTTTTAGAATTAGGATAATCAACAAGCATTAAATTCAAGTCTAATTGGCATGATAAACACTCTAGGCAACTAATGTCTTAGGCTAGAAATGCAAATCTCTTATTAAGTTGGTTCAAGCATTTCATCAAACACTTGGTGGGTGTATGAAATGCTTATGATCCAAAATAACAAAGATTAGCTATTTGGCATTAGGAATCACTTAATAAGAAGAGAAATGAAAGAATCTATCCTAGATTGCAAGATTGAACCATTAGAAAACCCTAAATCTAACCCATCCCCAAGTGTCTAAGAAACTACTCAGTAATCATAGTTAAGCCCATCAAATCAAAGATAAGAGATAAGCTAAACATGATTAGAGAAATGATAATAAGAAATCTAAAAGAGATATTGCATTAAACTTAAAGATCCAAGCAAATACAAGGTTTTTCTCCCAAAGAGGATAAAAGGTTTGCCTAAGAACAAAGAGAATCCAAGTTTTTATAAAAACTAGGTCTAAATGGTATTTATAGGAGGGACCCATAAAGTAGACAAAAAAAGTTTTTCTGGGCATGGTTCGACGATCTTCGCCGAACCAACACGTCGAACCGAACTCCTGGACATTTTGTTCGGCTAGCGTCGTCGAACCGTCTCGTCGAACGGGTCTTCAAGGCCTTGATCTTCTTCTCGCGTCTGGGTATGGTTCGGCGTGACTCGCCGAACGGGTACGTCGAACCGAACTCCTAGAGGAATGGTTCGGTGACCTTCGTCGAACCGTCTCGCCGAACGGCTGTCCTGGATGTCTGGTTCGGCCAGCCTTCGTCGAACCGTCTCGCCGAACGGCAACCCTTCGTCGAACTAGTTCGCCGAACCGTCTTCAAAAATCTTCTGCTCCATCTTTTTTGGCAACTTCTTTCTCTTCCAAGTGATGTGCCATCCTTCTCCAACTCCATTGTTGCCTCCACAGCATCCATGTTACCTGATCAAGACCCCAAATGCACCAATACATGCAAGGACTATGCAAATACACTCTAGGACTCTAAATGATACAATGCAACACAATGATGCTTAATTAGACTCCTAAATGATGAGAAACTTATACTAAATGGATGCTAAAATGATGCAAAATATAGACATATCAGCAGACGCCAGCGGCGACGACGCCCAATATCATCGAGCCACCCCGTCTGAACCGAAGAGGAGTCGCCGAACGAGGAAACCCGCAACTTGACGGAGCCCTTGGAGAACCCATTGATGGCTCGGCGGCTACGATAGCAAACAGAGACGAGCGAGCAGAGGCATCAATCTTGCAACCCGGCGCGAAAACCACCTCGGGACAACACACCAAAGCATCGGGAGAAACTCTCCGCGCGGAACAAGATCAAGGCTTGGTTGACGAAGAGGAAGATCTCCTATGGGCCGAATGATAACACTCGTATATTACTCCTAAAACCTATTATTTCAAGATCATTTATAAGTGTTTTAACCTGGTTTTCAACGGTTTTAAAGTGATTTCCACGTTTCCTAGTCTTAAGAGTCATTTCAGGAAAATTGGACAAAAAGGACACATTTTGGAGCAAAACGGGAACTTCAAGGACATGTGCTCGGAGCCATAAGTTCAGCATCAGATGACGACCTTCCCACCACAAGATCAAGCTCATATTTGGAGACGAGATAGCCCTTTTAGCTGTCTTTTACGCCAAGGTGATCTGAGTTCAATCCCACGGTTGCATCTCAAGTTACGAAGGAAGCAAGAAGGCCCGTCAGACACATTCCCAGAAGAAGGATGGCCGCGCCACAGATCCTCAGAAGACCAGTGGCCGCGCCACGCCTGGTCGCTCGCGCGGCCACACCACTCCGGCCCATCCCGAGCCCGTTTGCACTTATCCGATATTTTCCCGAGGTTAAAACGCGAAGCCCACTTTCTGAAGACCGGGAGCCTATATAAAGGAACCTTAGGGTTTCAGAAGAGGCGTGACTTCACAGAGAGCTTTTCCAGAAACACTTCTGCGCCGCACAGAGAGAGAGAGAGAGAGAAAGTTCGACGGCCCCGGAGTTGAAGACCTCGAGAGAGAATTCTTCTGCAGCCGCCTACTCCTCCTTCTTTTCCCTTTCATCTTTTGTTCTTAGTTCTTTGCTTTTCAATACTTTAAGAAAACCTCTCTTCAATCGATTTCCCTTGAAGAAGTTTTCTCACTTTGTTCTTTTTATTAATACAATTCGCACCTTTCATATCTTAAAGATGTCTCTCGTTCCCATGAACGAGTAGTCATCTAGTTGGGTTTTTAAGGGGATTTTCGAAGGGGTTTAATCATGGATTGATTTCGCTAGGTTGATAGAGATAGAGTTTCTTTTAGGTATCTTCGTTGATGTCTTGTTCTTATTGCATGTTTGCTTCTCTGATCAATTAGCAACTGATTCCAGGACGACTAGATACATGAACATGTGGTCTATCGTCTGGATCTAGGGGTTAACGAGCGGATCACACCGTAGGATGTTTAGGCATATCGACGGACCGCACCGCGAGTGTTTACAAATAGGTGAATGATATGTATGCGCGGTTGTCTTGCATCGTGGGATGAAAAATCATATCCGCAGTGAAGGACAAACGCAGGTGGCTAGATCAGTGAAGGCGGGGTAGTCATAGTCGACCGTTTCAGCTTAAGAACCTAACCCATTAAATCATTTAGAACCTATCATGTTGCTTGTTAAATTCGATCCATGAACCCCGGAGAATGTCCCTGAACCCAACGCCTTTTATTCATTGATTTACAACCGTTTAATTCTTTTATGCTGCTTGATATCATTACGGCAAATCGTGACACATTGCATCCCTCAAGTTCCCATTTGGTTTAAAGAAGTTAAAAATCTTAGGACTTTCGCAAAACAACAATCTCTGTGGATTCGATCCCTTAATATACTACTGTGATTGCTGTGCACTTGCAGCTATCTTAGGGGTAAAACTTGAAGTAAAAGAAACTCCGCATCAAGTTTTTGGCGCCGTTGCCGGGGATTGTTTGCTTTTGCGAATTTTCAGTTTCTAATTTGTCTTTTAGACCAAGTTGATTTTCAAGCTTTTCCGTTCATTACACACGATTTTCTTGTGTTTACTTCTCATGTTTCAGGTGTATGACAACTAGGAGGAACACTTCCAACGTCTTACCCCGCCACATCAAGATCGACAGGCACAAAAAAGAAATCCGGAGGTTAAGAAGGCAGATCAACATGGCCGAGAACGAGGCTGCTCTTGGAGTTCAACGAAACCGCGAAGAAGTTCTTCGCAATACTGGTCGAGCACCTAACGAGTTACAAGATTGGGAGCCACAGCTCGACAACAATGGAAACCCTATCAACCCCAATCCCGAGGCTGACTCGGACGGAGAAGAATGTGATCCTGCCCTACGACAAGGAGGACATAATCCGATCATCGGAAATGGAGCGAACCAAGCAAACCCTAACATTCAGCCGGATGACCGAGATGCCATCCGACCTGTTCTGCCAGCCAACCTTCCCAGGCGAGCTAGGAACCGCACCATAGCCGATCATGATACTCCTGATCAGCACTTCCAGAATCGAGCAGCGATTCAAGTTAACGTCCCCCCATGAGGATGAGTTGGAGATCAAACCGCATATCATCTCTTTGATGAAGCAAAACCAGTTTCACGGACTATCAAACGAGCACCCGATGGACCACATCGAGTTATTCGAGGAAATCTGCAGCACCACAAAGACGAACCGAATCCCTCCCGGCTATCTGAAGTGTAAGCTATTCCCATTTTCTTTGAGCGACAAAGTTCATAGATGGCTAAAGACTCTACCACCAGGATCGATCACTAACTGGGTGGAATGGAAGTCTGCCTTCCTCAATCACTTCTACACTAAGTCCCGATCCAACCTGCTGAGAAACAAGATCCAAGGCTTTCAACAAGGACCGGTCGAATCATTCTTTGAGGCGTGGGAGCGATTCAAGGACTATGAGCGCGACTGTCCTCACCATGGTTTCTCCGGAGCCATCTTGCTAAACACGTTCTACCGCGGACTGCAAGCTAGATACCAACTTTCGCTCGACACAGCCAGTAATGGAGATTTTACAACAAAAACAAAGTGACAAGGACGCGCACTCATCGAGAACCTCGCTGTAAGCAACAACAATAACTGTCCGGATTATGATAGGAATCCGAGAACCGGAGACTCTGATTCTAAGCAAATAGCCGAGATGAAGAATATGATGAGACAGCTGCTCAAAGGACATCAGCGCAGTATCAGTGCGTGTGAGACCGCAGCGGAAAGAGAAGAATCTAGCCCGGGAGACGATGGAGACGAGTTCTACACACGGGAGGAAGAAATAAACTTCATAGGAGGACAAAATTCATATCCAAACAGAAACTTCAACAATGGATTCAACAACAACTTCAGGAACAACAATAACTTATCATACCGAAACCCAAACGTGGAGAACCCGCGAGATCAAGTGTATCCACCTCAAGGAAGATCCTTTCAGAACAAGTTCCAGAACGGGAACAACAGAAACAACGGAAGCTACCAGGCAAAGCAACCCTACAACTCTCAGCTCACGCCCTACCACAACCAGCAAGGAGTGCCGCAAGCTGCACCGAACGCACCTTACCCGTCTCGAGAAGACAAACTCGAAGTACTGATGCAACAGCTGCTGTTATCTCAACAAAAATCGGTCAAGGATCTCAACATCAAGGTAGATTGCATATACAACGACCTGAACGGCAAGTTCGAAACCCTTTCTTCCCACGTGAAGAAATTAGACATGCAAGTCTCTCAAACCCCTGAAGCCATCAAGAGGCAAGCAGGGATCTTTCCCGGAAAAGTAGAGGATAACCCGAAAAGATTCTGTAATGCGATCTCAGCAGTCGCAGACGAGGCTAAGGAGCCAGAACTAGCCATGGGAGAAAAGTGCAAGTTCGTCCCACTCTTCCCAACAATAAAGAAAGGAACTGCCAGTCCACCTTTCGTTACCCCGGAGAACCGTGGGTTCGACAGACTAAAGAAAGAAGAAGATCCAGGCGCATTTGCTTTCCCATGCTCGATCACGGGAATCAACTTCAAGGATTGTCTGTGCGACACAGGAGCCAATGTCAATGTCATGCCAATGGAAATCGCTGAAAGGTTAGGAGTTACTACTTATTTCCCCTCACCTACGCAGGTAGTGTTCGGAGACTCGTCTAGGAAGAAATCAAATGGCGTAATCTACAACGTTCAACTTCTTGTCGGGTATAAGATAGTACCTACTGACTTCCATGTGCTCGACATGGGGGAAGACAAAGACAAACCACTGATACTTGGAAGACCCTTCTTGGCCACGGTAGGAGCAAGGATCGACCATGTAAGCAACTTCGTAGTCTTCCAACATATAAGCCAGAAGAGATACTACCCAAAGGAGCTGAGCACTCCGCCTCCGGAAACAAAGAGCCACGCGACTAAGAAGGAGAAAAAGGGGATGATATTAAGGGCAAGCCAGCTCAACTCGAGACCCTTCTCCCGAATCGAAATTCTGATTCCTCCCGAGCTAGAAGAGTTGGGTGAAGAAGAAGTTTCGAAGTCAGTTGAAAAGACAAAGCAAGTAATCTTAGAAGCCAAAATTCTAAGGAACGGAAACGGAGGGACACTGCTGATACGAAAGCAAGGAGAAGCTTCAGGAGAGACAACTCCCGAAGCACTTTCCCAAACTTCCTAAGCTTCAAACAGAGTCGAGCTAGACGACTTAAACAAAAGCTCTTGGTGGGAGGCAACCCATCCGGTATGTGTTTTTGATTTCTTTTCTTTCTTTCATTTCTAACATCTAGTTTTTGCAAGTATTATGTACTTAGGAATAAAATAAAAAATTAAAAAAAAATTAAAAAAAAATTAAAAAAAATTATATAAAGCGAAGAAAAACCCAAAAATATGAAGAGGAGCCTTAGAAGGAGGCTGGCCGCACGAGCATGGCCCATGGCGCGGCGAGAAGGACCATGGCCGCGCGACGGACCACGACCGCGCTGAGGAAAGCGGCTTGGCCGCGGCCGCGATAGGCCATGGCGCGGCCAGCGGTCGTCTGAGCCACCAACCCGGGAAACTCACGTTTTTCCTCCCGGACCGAGCTTCCCGCGTTTTGGTACAGTCCCGCACCGAAAAGTTATTTCCGTTAATATAAAATGACGGATTTAATCGATTCGTGGCCAACACACAAGGTAAGTTCTCTCGTTTTAAAATTTTTGAAAATAAAATGTTTTTGGTGATAAAAACACCTTTTTAAAAGCAAAATAGAAATTTTGGGATCAAACTCTCTTTTCTTCTTCTCTCCCAAGAGACTTGGAGAATTTTTGGGAGATTCTAAGTTTTTCAAATCCAAACCGTTTTCAAAAATTCTTTGGCCTAAACTCATCTATTTTCGAAGAGCATTCACTTTTTAAAGCTCATTCATCCTCATCTACAAGGTATGGTCTCTAATTTTACAAATCTCTAAAGAACTCAATTTTGAGATCTATCTTGCTTGACTAGAAAATTGTCTAAGATGCTTGGATAATGGTAGAGAACCTTGGATTGATGATTTAGGTTGCCTAGATCTCGATTTTTGCAGCCATATATCTAAAAGTTGAAGTCTTTGAAATAAGAATCTTTTTAGCATTCTCTAAAAACCGATTTTGGAGATATTATTGGACGAATTGCTTGGTTTGGACTTGATTCATGCTAGGTATTACTTAAGAATCAAAGTTTGATGATAATAAGTTGACAAAATCGATTTATTGGAAAAAAATTTATTTAGAATCCCAAAAATCCGAAAATAGGGTGTGAGTACCAAATTGATCTTAAAATTTATGCAATTACTCGATTAGTCTTAGTTTTGAAAACTCTTGGTATATGTCTTGCATATCATTGCACTTGAGAATCCTTGAGACACATCAAATTCACATGTTTGGTCGAGTTTATGTTTTTATTTTGCAAGGTACAATGAGTTCCGACCGAAACTACGAGATACGTTCGAAGTATAGAGAGCAATTAAGCTCTTCAAGGAGTTCTTCGCGACAGCAAGAGAACGTAACACCGCTAGGGAACCCGAGTCTAACCACAACTCTAGGGAAATAAATGAGGGAGCAAAGGAGGAAGTTCCTCGAATCGCAAAAGGTATGCACAAGCCGCGACGATCCTCCGCCTCAAGAGCCAACAAGAGAGCTGAACTCTTCTCCTCGTAAGCGCAAGATCCGAAATTTTGGAGCACCAATGGACCCGAAAATTGATTATTTGAAGGAGATGAAGAAGATGGATATAAGAACAACCTTGAAGATCGACAACTCAGCTATAGACGCTTTGGGCGTAACCGAGGATGTCACATGGTACTTGGACGAGCTAAGGCTCAAGACCTTTATTTACCATCTCCTACAGTCCCACGCCTTTCAGTGGATCCCGAACCATGATGAGTTCCGCACCGAGTTCTCACGTCTAGCACTTACCATTGGAGAGTATGTAGCCGCCAAGGCTAGGAGAGAAGCTATCCGTTAGAGGACTCACAACACCTCATCCTCCTCCATGCGCAGTACCTCACGATCCGCTGCACCGTCCACCTCGACTGATCCCGCAATCACCGCACTTCAGGAGCAACTAGCACGACAGAACGAGATGGTTGAGAAGATGGCGCGACAGCTTCGAGAGAGAGGACACATAGATGGCGACCTTTAGATCCTGAGTTCAGATGCCTAGAAGACTTCCCGTCTCGGCCAACACTCTTCCTTCTTACGAGCCTGGTTCCATCTATTCAACCTCTATCCTTTATTTTAATTTATGTTTTATCTTTCATCTACTGCAGTCATTCCCGACCTGTCACCACTATTTCACACTGGGGACAGTGTGATTTAAGTCTGGGGGGAGTTCGTACTAATGACTTTGCTTTTGTTTTTGTTTTTATTTGAGTCTTTTTCTTTTAAGAACTAATAATGATGTATTTCGATATATATAATATGGTTTTAGGAATTATGAAGCAAACCAAGGATGATATTCGACCAGTGTGCTTCTACGCTATTTCTAGTGACAGATTTTTCAAGCTTTAGTGCTAGACTAGGCAGTAGCTAGAAAGCCAGAGATGCGAAATCCTGGAGAATGCCAATCTATAGAGACTTCAGGGGAAGGAATACACTAGCTCTATTTTTATTGGACTTTAAACTAACTATTAATTTCCTTGTCAACAAATGTAAACATTCAACGAAAAAGCTAGAACGTTCGGGACATCTTCTTCCATTAAAACACGCTCCCTTGTTGTTCCCGAACGGCCAACTCATCAATAGTGGGTACCATACCCGAAACCCTTACCATCTTTTCATACCTCATACAACTCTGTTGTTTTCACCATATGCAGATATGTGTAAAAACGCCGGAGAGGGAGGAACGACACGATTTCTAGTCACTCAAAACGAAGGATCGAATGGTTAAGGAACGGAAGTGTTAGCTACAAAAGAAGGAAGACTCATGCCTCAGAAAACTCGAAAGAATGGTAATATTATTGCGATCCTTAAGACTCTCACAACAAGGCACTTCCCGTTTCATAAAAAAAAAAAAAAAAAATAACTCGGATAAAGGACCCGAACTCTTTGGAGTAATGACAGTACTTATCCATAAAAAAAAAAAAGAGAGTTACAAAAAAAAAAGGAAAAAAAACGGGAAGAAAATGCCTAAGATCCTTAAGAGAATCGTGATATGCATAGAGACAGAGCGTGGGAACTATAGTGAGAATTTTCTAAGCTGAGCTTGGATAGAATTGTTCGATGACTTATGGTTTAGAAGGACGGTCGCTGAGTTTTTGCTAGTTCCTATATTTTCAAACCTCTTTTCCAGGCTTTGTCTGCGTTTTGTTTGAGGACAAACAAAGGTTTAAGTCTGGGGGAGTTGATAACACTCATATTTTACTCCTAAAACCTATTATTTCAAGATCATTTATAAGTGTTTTAACCCGGTTTTCAACGGTTTTAAAGTGATTTCCACGTTTCCTAGTTTTAAAAGTCATTTCAGGAAAA
>JAHZTW010000006.1:20945078-20988522 GCA_020283515.1 Alliaria petiolata
GAATGCTCTCATTAAACTTCTCTTGCTCTTCCAAAATCAACTTCATCAAGTTGAGATTCTCTTCATCATTAGAGATTTGGGAAGAATAGGTTGCTCCTTGATCATACTCCATGTCCCAAGATTGGTATCTCTCACCATATCCATATTGGTTCTCTTGAGCAAAGTCTCCATCCAAAAGTCCTCCTTGATAAGTGGATGAGCTTTCAAAACCATGGTGGCTTGTGGGGTCCCAAGCCATCCCTCTCTCTTGGTTCTCTAATATAGCCTTCAACATTGAAGCTATATCCGAATCCATGATTTCTCCCTTGTGAGTGTGCCTTGCAAAAAGAACAAACACTTGAAAGAAAGTTAGTAACCAAACAAACAAAAACAAAAGAAAGCTTAGTCTCAAACTAAACTTAAATCCTAGTGATCAAACAATTCCCAATATGGCAACGGCGCCAAATTGAAACAAGACTTTTTAAGTCTTGTAGCAATTTCTCAATTGTTCATGTCATTGCAATACTTGAGATATCAATCCATCTTGGGAGTTTGATGCAAAAAGAATACAAAGTTCGGTTTAAGCTAAGCCAAATTAAAGGTTTGAAGTGACAAGGATATATTAAAAGCAAACTACTAGCTAAAAAAGATACTACAAGACTAATTATATGAGCTAAAACCTTAATTATCACTAATCAAGTACTAATCAAACGATTTACTACTAAACAAGATTAACAAATTAGTAAAAACGAAACCTAGGGATGGAATCATTGATTTGGGCATCTAAATGGCCAACCTTGGAATCATTTAAGCAACTCAAACAAGCTTTCTCTATGCCTAGAAAACTAATTAAGACTAATCCATGATGTGTAGTACTAATCTCTTTCCTAATCACCTTAATGAACTAATGATGTGTTAGCATTAAAATTATTAGCAAGCATTAAACATGAGTTTAAATGGCATGATAAACACCCTAGGCAACTAATGTCTTAGGCTAGGAATGTAAATCTCTTAAAAAGTGGTTCAAGCATTTCATCAAACACTTGGTGAGTGTGTGAAATGCTTATGATCCAAAATATCAAAAGATTAGCTATTTGGCATTAAGAACTCCTTAATAAGAAGAGAGATGAAAGAATCTAACCTAGATTGCAAGATTGAACCATTAGAAAACCCTAAATCTAACCTATCCCCAAGTTTCTAAGAGACTACTCACTAAACATGGATAAACCAACAAATCTCATGAATGAAATGTAAGTAAACATGATTAAATAATTAGAGAAAGAAAGATTAGAAAAAAGAAGAATCAAATTGCATTTAACATAAAAAAAATCTCAAAAATTTCCTCAAAACCCCAAAGGGGCGTTTTTCTGTTTAAGCTCAAGAGAAGATATATAAAAAATTAGGTTTTTAAGTATTTATAAGGAACAAACCGGGTTTTGACCGGGGTAGCAGTCTTGCGGAAATCGCCATATCTCCCTAACGACAGCTCATAATGACATGAAACCACTTCCAAACGAAAGGTGATTCAATTACCTACAACTTTAATGAAGAGCTCGAAGGCTGAATCGGAACGGAAAGTCTTCGTTTGATCCGATTTGTACCCAAAAAGAAATCGTATGGGTTCAGTTCGACGAGTTGGTCGAACAAAGTGCTCGAACTGAACCCCTTGTGCAGTGGTTCGAGAAGCTGGTTGAACAAAGTCGTCGAACACAACCCCTGGTTGTTTGGTTTGAGCAGCTGGTCGAACAAACACGTCGAACCCAACCAAAATCGATGTAACTTTCTAACCATGGGTCCGAATGACTTGATTCCAACGGCACTAGAAAGAACTCTGGATCCTCTACAACTCTTAAGAAGGCTTCGGAGTCTGAATCTCAGTGCAAGGCCTTCTTCCGGACACATATATTTCCCGCCTCCAAATGCTCGATATGCTTCTAAAGACTTTTGCTTCTAATTTGGCCGCTTCTCTTCCTCCTCTTGATCATCCATGAGACTCCATATGGTCCTCCAAGCCTCCAAAACACCTAATAAGGACTCATTATGTACAAATATGCAACAACCTAAGCTAACACTCACTAAACTCTAATATATATGCAAATGGGACTAAAAGTGGCTAAATGAATGCAAAAGTACATGCAAAACTATGTAATATGGATGCTAAAATATGCTAAATTATAAGTCTATCAGAAGTCTACTGTGGAAGTCTACTGGAGAAGTCTACTGTGTAGTATAATTCTATTCGAGAGAAGTCTATTTACCCTAAACCCTAAATAAAATATTTTCGATTAAAACTTATATCAAAACATTAATTTACTTAACATATTTACAAATTACAGTTAAAATAATAAAGATATCAACGCTAAATCATTAACCAAACCATAAATTATGCATTCATATAAATGTTTTTCTTACCCTAACAATTACACCATTATACCCTTTACTTTAAACCTTAACTCTAACCCTTTTAAACTGAATACACATCAAACTTATAAATTGATTCATATTCATGAAATTTTATTTTATATAGATGCCAATAGTCTATGTTTTAATTGTGTTCATAATTTTTTTACCAAATTATTTTTTATAATTTTTATTAATAAAATTTGAGATTTAGTGATTTAGTAGACTTCTCTAGTAGACTACTCTAGATGTATTGGTTTCTAACCTAATTTGGCTATGTTGATTTAAATTGATTCATTTTTTTGAAAGTGTATTTTTAATAGATGGAAAATGTATATGTTTTGCTTATTTATCAAAGTTTTTTATCAAAATTAATTTTTTATAATTTTTTAAATTATTTCTAAGGAAATTATTTGAGAGAAGTCTACTGGAGAAGTCTACTCTAGAAGTCTACTCTACAGTATAAGTCACAGGTGAGAAGTGTACTTTGGAAGTCCATTATTCTGTTCAGTTTTGTTCGGGGTATTCGGGTTTCAGTTTTTCCGGATTCTAGAAAATAAGTCCCATTTGGATTTAAACTATAGTTCGGTTCGGTTTGGTTTGGATTTTAGATTTTTGCGTTTTAGAAATAAATCACATTCGTTATGAATTTTTTTTAATTTGGTTTGATTCAGTTTAAAAAATGGGATGATTTGTTGAATAATCATAATAAAAAAAAAATTTACAAAGTAACCAAAAAAAGTAGAGAGAGATATGAAGAGTAAGAAAGATAAAATAGTTAGTTTGTAGATTAAGTTTTTTTTTTATGGTTATTCACCAAAAAATTTCATAAAAAAAACTTTGTGATAAAAAAGAACAAAAATAAATAACTGTTATTCGGTTTTAAATAAAGGAAAATTAAAACAAAAACAAGAAATAATGAAATGACTTTAATTAAAATTACAAAATATTAATATATTTAAATATATTTTCTATATAATTAATTAATAATATTAATTTTTAATAAATTTTGGTTAATCTATTTGATTTTATAAAATTCGGATTCGGTTTTGATTGAACTCCGTTTATAAATATTTATACCATTTGATATATTTTTAATATGGTTTGATTCGGGTTTGGAAATTTCGATTTGAGAATTTTGACCAAGACCAAAGCAAAGCAGCAGTTATTCTCTGTTCTAAAATATTTCAAATTACCAAAAGAACCATTATATTTTTTTCGAAATCCCAAAGTTACCCTCTATAGTCTAAATTGATATGCTCGAGCTCCCTCCCACCCGAGAAAAACATCTTCGGCCGTAAAGATCCCACCGTCGATATCACAGTCGTAGAACTCACCGTCGTTGGAGTTCGCACGCCGTCAATTCAGGTTAAGGTTAGAATTCTCTTCTTCTCAACTTCTGATGTCTGGGTCTCTAATTATTGAGCTTTTTGATCGACAAGGTTACTTTTTAGAGCGTCGCACACCAAATGTTCGCTAAAATGCCAAACTGATTCAAATGAACTTTTAGGTGACAGAAATCAAAAGAATTTTGCTTGATTGTGTTCTTCTTTCAGGTTTGTTGCAGAGGATGCTGTTATAGTCATGAGTAGAATCGTTAAACATCCGATAATCGCTCTTTTGGATTCCGGCACTACGTTTAAAGAAGTCCGGCAAATCCACGCCAAGCTCTTCGTCGATGGGACACTCAACGATGACCATCTCGTGGGTCAGTTCGTAAAGGCAGTGGCTTTGAGTGACCAGAGATACTTAGATTACGCGAATCAGATCCTGGATAGGTCTGATAAGCCTACATTGTTTGCTCTCAACTCTATGATCAGAGCACATTGCAAAAGCCCTGTTTCAGAGAAAAGCTTCGATTTTTATAGAAAGATACTCTGTTCGGGAAACGGTCTTAAACCGGATAATTACACTGTCAACTTTTTGGTTCAGGCGTGCTCGGGGATAGGGATGCGTGAGACAGGGCTTCAAGTTCATGGTACGGCTATCAGACGTGGTTTTGACAACGACCCGCATGTCCAAACCGGGTTGGTTTCTTTGTATGCTGAGCTGGGGTGTCCGGATTCTTGTCATAAGGTGTTTGATTCGGTTTCTTGTCCGGACTTCGTGTGTCGGACAGCGATGGTCACGGCCTGCGCGAGGTGCGGGGATGTGGCTTTCGCGAGGAAGTTGTTTGAGGATATGCCGGAAAAGGACCCCGTTGCGTGGAACGCGATGATCTCTGGATATGCTCAGGTTGGAGAGTCAAGGGAAGCTCTAGACCTGTTTCATTTGATGCAGTTGGAAGGTGTGAAAGTCAATGCTGTTTCTATGATTTCGGTTTTATCAGCTTGCACTCAGTTGGGAGCTTTAGACCAAGGGAAATGGGCTCATGCTTACATAGAGAGAAACAAAATCAGAATCACTGTGAGGCTTGGTACTACGTTGGTCGACTTGTATGCGAAATGCGGCGACATGGACAGAGCTATGGAAGTTTTCTGGGGTTTGGAAGAGAAGAACGTGTACACATGGAGTAGCGCCCTGAACGGGTTTTCCATGAATGGGTTGGGAGAAAAATGTCTCGAGCTTTTCTCCCTTATGAAACAGGACGGTGTTACTCCAAACGCTGTCACATTCGTCTCTGTTCTCAGAGGTTGCAGTGTGGTTGGTTTGGTAGATGAAGGGCAAAGACATTTCGATTCGATGAGGAATGAGTTCGGGATAGAGCCTCAGCTCGATCACTACGGCTGCTTAGTTGATTTGTATGCTCGTGCGGGCCACTTAGAAGACGCGGTCGGTATCATCCAGCGAATGCCCCTGAAGCCTCATGCTGCTGTTTGGAGTTCTTTGCTCCATGCATCTAGAATGTACAAGAACCTTGAACTTGGTGTTCTTGCATCTAAGAAAATGCTCGAGCTAGAGACGACAAATCATGGGGCTTATGTCCTGTTATCAAACATATATGCAGATTCAGACAATTGGGACAATGTTAATCATGTTAGACAGTCGATGAAATCTAGAGGAGTCAGGAAGGAACCAGGGTGCAGCGTAATGGAGGTTAATGGAGAAGTCCATGAATTCTTTGTAGGAGATAAATCTCACCCGAGATATACTGAAATCGAGGCGGTCTGGAAGGATATCTCGACTAGGCTGAGACTTGCCGGGTATATAGCGGACACCAGCCCTGTTATGTTCGACATAGATGAAGAAGAGAAAGAGGATGCGTTGTGTCTACATAGCGAAAAGGCCGCGATTGCGTTTGGTATGATGAGTTTGAAAGAAGATGTCCCTATTAGGATCGTGAAGAACCTTCGGGTTTGTGGTGATTGTCATCAGGTTTCTATGATGATCTCCAAGATTTTTGACCGAGAGATCATTGTGAGAGACAGAAATAGGTTCCACCATTTCAAAGACGGTTACTGTTCTTGCAATGGCTTTTGGTGAATCTTGTTTTTGATGTTCTATGTTTACATACTCGGGATGTTTTATACTCTCGATAATTGGAACTAGATATATTAAGATTACAACATCTTGAAGTGTACCAAAAAGAAGATTTATGAGATCAAATAATACATTAATAACCATTAGCTGATAGGTCTGTGACCGTGCATAGCTCAGATTCAAACATTTAATTTAAGAGTGGTTGCTCGTCATCGGCAACTGGGACATGTGGACGGTCAATGAGGAAGTTCTCGTAGATGAATCCGGCGAGTCCACCTCCTATCAACGGTCCAACCCAATATACCCAATGGTCAGTCCAGTTTCCGGAGACCAAAGCGGGTCCAAAGGACCGTGCCGGGTTCATTGAGGCTCCGGAAAAGGCGCCACCTGCGAGGATGTTGGCTCCAACGACGAATCCGGTGAAAAGTGGGCCCAACCCATCAAGAGAGCCTTTCTTGGGATCCACAATTGTGGCATAGACAGTGAAGAGAAGTGAGAATGTCAAGATGATCTCCCATATGATCCCTTGAGTGTAACTCACTCCACTTGCCAACGTGTGAACCGGAGTTCCCTAACCACACAAAGCCTAGTTGTTTAATATCAAACTATATGAAGTATGTGATTAGATATAGAAATTACATTTTTATTTATAAACTTGTGTATTTTTTTTTGTAAATCTTATTTGACTGAAGATAAAAGTATATACCAAAAATCTTATAGAATATATTAGTGTTAAATTATTTTGGTTTCTAGTGTCAATTGAAAGTTGATTTAATTACGGAACGAATAGAATCATGTGAAAATAAAAATTATTGGATCATATTTTTATATCATTTTCCATCCAAACATGTCTTTTAGTAGTGTTAAAATATAGTAATTAACGATTACTTAATTTTCGTATTATAAAGATTATGTACCACTCCTCCGGTGAGGTAACTGAGGAGGAAGCAGGCCGCGGAAGAGGCCAACAACTGATCAACCCAATACAGAAATGCGCGGAAGACGCTGATGTGGCCGCCGAAAAGTAGGCCAAGGGTGACCGCAGGGTTGAGGTGGCCACCGGAGATATGGCCGGCAGATATCATTACTGCCACCACAAATGCATGAGCCACCGCGACCGCGAAAAGCCCCACCAATGTGTTTCCGACTAAGCTGTCTTTATCATGAATAAAATATAAACAACAATAAGTGTTATAAATTAATAAATAAAAATGCAGCATGGTTTCATGTACCAATTTAAATCGACTTAGATCCATTAGTATGGTTTACTTGTACCAATTTAAATCGTCTTAGATATATTGGTAGGACCAAACTGTAACAAAAAGCATGAATGTGATACAAACAAGAGAAAATAATTTACCGGTGGCCATGGCGGATCCGACGCCGGCAAAGACAAAGAAGAAGGTGGTGATAAATTCGACAATGAGGGCTTTGATGCAATCCGGCTGAGCTGCCTCGCCATGGTTCCCTAAGTCGATCTTCCTCATGGCTGTAGAATAAATTTAAAAGTTTTAAAACAAAGAAATATGTTAGGATTGTTCTAGTTGATATAGTGCGCATCGCGATCGGAGCTACTTAAATTGAATTTTTTTTTTGGTCAAACAAAAAATACAGAGAGAAATGAGAAGAAAATGGTAAGGGAGCACATGGGATAAAATTATTGTATGATAGATGATTGATTTGAGCTCGAAAGTTGACTTGTATAATGTTCTTTGGTGAGATATGAGATGCATTACTTTCTTTAACATATCGCTATGGAGATTAGGTAATAGTTTGAGACATGCTACACTGATTGGTGTTGAAGCACAAACTATATCAATCAAAATTTATAAATAGAAATAATTCAAAGGGTATGGGTCGGCTTCTAATAACAAAAATATAAATGAATACTTTGAGCAATTCTCAAAGAAGCCGATCGCAAAAGGTGTGCCGAACCGGGTTTGACCTAGTTTTATGAGCGAAATAGCTAGAAAATAGGAGTAAATAGCTTTAGTATTAACAATTACAAGCATTTACAAGAGAAAGAACAACAAAATGAGCTGAGATGATGAACTGAGAGCAAGACTAGAGAGATTGTGTGTTTTTAGTAGAAAGTATGTGAGTAGAGAAACTAGTGTTGTGGGTGGAAAAACTTCTCTTGTGATCCTTGCTCCTTCTTTTGTTTTATAACTCTTGAAACCGTGTCTAACGTCTCCATTTACTCCTCTTAATTTGATAATTATTGCATTTACTCGTGTATATTTTACCGTTTTGGGTCAAAGCATTGAATTATTTTTTGTTTGAATAATTCTACAGTTTGCCGTCGGAGTAGGAATGTTTCTCGTAGGTTTTAACTGTTTACCACTCCAAGCATCAGCCTGAACGGGTTTAGAGCTTGACTTCGTTTTTAACTTTTCCACTTCGGCAAGAATGTTGACCTTGTTGTTGGGCCTCTGGGTTTTTCACTGCTTCATGGGCCTGACCTGGGTCGGGATTTACAACTCAAAAGTGTCCTTAAAGTATCATTTCACAATTAAAGAATAAAATATATAGAAATTAAAGAAAAAAATATCTTCTATATATTTTATTAAGTAGTATCTCAAATAGTTGAAAAATTTACTCACATGCAGTAAAACCTATATAAATTAATAATGTCGGAACTTTAAAATTTTATTATTTGATACAATTATTAATTAATCGATAATTTATTAATTTATATAGATATTTTTTTGAACTCTTAAGGGGTGTATTCAAACTGAAATTTAAAGTGATTTGTATTAAAAAGATAAACCCTCTGTTATCCAAACATGAATTTTAAAATACCTTTTAAAACCTCATGTTATTGAATTAGTGACTTGATTTGGAAATATTTTAAGTAATAGATTTAAGAGGATTCTGAGTGATTTTAAGTGGTTTTAGTAGAGTTTGTTAGTTAAAAATATAAACAAACCAAATCTCATATTTCAGGTTGGATTTCGTAGGGTTTTAATAACAAATCATAAGAACTTTTCTAATTCACTTTAAGTCATCTAAAAACTCATTAAAACTCAAATCCTTCTAAATCCTCCCAAATTATAAATTGAATACACCCCCTTAATGATCATCAAAGACAATAACAAATTCTTTTCGACACTGCAAAATTTGTTCAGGAGATGTCGCATTAATGAATTTGGAAGATAAATCAAAAAACATTTATGAACATAAAGTTGTGATTAATAATCTCAATTATCAAAATATAATAGATGTCAACAGCCTATTCGACTATCGAGGTGAAAGTGATACATTCTCATAAGTTCAGATTTTATAAGAAATTGTGGCTAATGTTCTTATTGTTGATGATGGAGTTGAAGATGATAATATGGAACATTTGGTAATAGTTACGCGTCAGAAAATCACTTATGACTTGTAAAACGTTTCATAACTTTTGGATGCAAATCAAGAAAACAACATCAAGAATTATTGATGCAATACGAAAGATTATAGATGAACTCGAGCGAAAATCCAGTTTTTAGAAAAAACAACACAACACTAGAGTTATATTTTACTATATGTATGCCTATATTTATAATTATTAATTTTTCTTATTATTGAGATCATATATTTACATCGGAGTTTCAAAAAAATATTATCTTATTATTTTCGAATTTTGCTAACCTTTACATTGGCCTGACTCGGACCGGAAAAATTCATTAATTTATAGTGATTATTAATTTATAGAATATTAATTTATAAAAGCTCTCTATTAGTGTATCTCAAATGAAAACTTTCAGAAGGATTTTTTTGACTATTTAAGATATTTATTTAATAAAAAATTACAATTTTTATTTTTCAGTTGTAAGAAACTCATGTGAAAAATGTTCGAATAATTTTTAAATTTAAATGGGTTTCATTCATTTGTCAAAAATTGAATATAATGTGAATGAGAAATAGGTTATTCCGTTCATGTAAAATACATAAAAATGTTGACTAAGTATAAATGAGAACATGTTATTTTGTCTCACATTGGAAACGTTGGAGAAAAATCACTAGTATGTACAAGGAAGAACTTATGTCCAAATTTAAAATGCTTACAATATCGAATACTAGAGGAAGGCCTGCGCAACTGCGCGTGTGATAATTTGAATGTTTTAATTTTTCAACCTGTTTCATATAATTTGTTAGTAAATGTTTGTTGGTAGATAATAGTTTCTAATGAATGAATATCATGTAATTTTTTAATTTTGTATTGAAAGGTTTGTAGAATAATAATATCAATAGTGAATGAGAATGTTTTTTATTCATCGTAAGCATATAAAATATCAAATTATGTCTCTTCGATAATAATGACATGTTATAACAATAAGAACATGTTGTTTTGTAGTATAACCAATTTAAAATATATTTGTTGTGAAATTTGTGACTGCAAATAAAGTGTTCATATTTTTTTGTCCTTATAAATTATCAAGATATGTAGCATAATTGCCATATTATTCTTGTGTAGGTTGTGTTTATGCTCTCTCTAGGTCTTCAATTACCAAATCAACTTCTAGTTTTTTTAATGCATTTGGATTTGAATTTCAAAAATGACTTCGAGGCATTGTGTGATATGTAGTTGACGTGATATTATAGCTATTTGAATAAAACTTATTAAACTCTCGTTAATGTACATGGTGTTGTGTCATTCATACATAATAAGTAAGGTAGAAGTTAATCACATATTTGAAGGTAGAGTTATTTGCTTGTAATATTTGATTGTTGCTATCAGGGATTGTATAGTTAATGTTGTATTCTTGACAGAGTGGACGTGCAATTTTGAGACGGAGTTTGTTTCCAATTGATGGGGTGAAAGAAATTCTCTGTTAGTGTAATGCATATAATATATTTTCTATTGAAATTTTGGGTGGTAATAAAAGTGAGCTGTGTTTGTAGATTGTTATATTGTTTATGTTATTTGTAAATTGTTGTATAATCTATATTACAGTTTATGTTTTTGTTTTTTGAATTGTATTTAATTGTCTTTATTATTTTTGTTTATTGTAGTTAAATTTTTTTTATTCTTTTTTGTTCATCAATTTATTAGTGTTTTTGCTTAAATTCTATTTTATGTTGTTATGTAGAAATAACAATGACACGTGACAGTTTGTAGCATGACATGTGTCAGTGCTTCGAAGCAGTCCCTTTGAAAAAATCTTATTCTATCAACTAATGCAAATTTAAAAAATATTTGTATCGGTTGTTATAATCAATGTTAATTTGTGTCAATTACCAAAAATGATATCTTTTACATCAATTTGAGTAGGATAAGTGTGTTAGTATTTGTGACGGTTATAATAATTAATTTTAATTATTTATATCATTTATAAATAATTAACGTTAAAATTAGACTTATTTTCATAAATTTAATAATTTAATAATAATTTTTAAATATAATACTACAGTTTCAAAACTCATAAATTTACCTAGACTATATATTGAGTTTTGGTAACTCCAAATAAGATTTAAACGTTCATTTATTTATAAAAGAAAACACTCTTCACCTCTCCCTTTGATTGTTGATGTGAGACAAATTGCAAAAGTAATTAAAAGCAAATTAATAAATTAAAGACATTTTATTATCATTTTTAACTGATGTAAATTATGTATCATTTACCTAATTGATGTTAATAAAATATAGTAATTGCATCATTTATTTAGTTGATGTAAATTTATATTTTTGCATTAATATATAGTATCAATTAATGTCATGCTACAAACGTTGATATAATAGTAATAGTATTAATTAATTTTATAATACTATTTAATTGATGTAGTATGATCTTTTTGTTTTAGTGGTAAATGACACATGGCAGATTATAGGGTGACTCGTGTCAGCGTTTCGAAGATGCCCCTATAAAATTTATAAAAGAAAACTCTCTTCACATCTCCCTTTGATTGTCTATGTGGGACACATTGCAAAGGTAATTAAAAGCAAATTTAGTATTTAAAAATTTATCAGTATCATTTTTTTAACTGATGTAAATTATGTATCATTACCTAATTGATGTTAATAAAATATAGTAATTGCATTTGATGTGAATTTATATTTTTACATCAATATAATAATATCAATTAATGTCATGCTACAAACATTGATAAAATAGTATTAGTATAAAATAATTTTATAATACTATTTATTTGATGTAATATGATGTTTTTGTTGTAGTGGTAGATGACATATGACAGATTGTGCAGTGACACGTGTTAGCATTTCGAATGTGTCTTTAGAAAAAAACCTTACTATATTAAAATATATATAGATAGATGTTGGAGAGGATGGGCCAAGCCACATGAGCGCTGCCGCCGCTGCCAAACCGGGCACAAGTAATTGGTCGAATGGGCCTTCAAGCAAAGGGTTCTATTCTTTATGGGCCAAGTCAAAGATTTTGTCCAGATTTTGTGTCCTCTACTCCTCTCTCCGTGTAAGTCAAGGCTGAGACCGAGTCTCATGTAACGGCTGCGTACATGCCTTTTTTAGCAGATTTGAACCACTCATTTTCACCAGTTTTAATTAACACACTCTCATACAGAAAATTTCCACCAATCTCTTATTTCTTATGCAAAAGTAAGTTTCTAGAGTATAGAGTAGATTTTATAATAAGTCGACTTTGTTTAAGGTGTTACGAAACAGTCTTATACACGGTTGTATCATGTATACACGGATTCAAAAATTGTTTCATACCATCACACATTACGAGCGGTTTATTGAGGTAAAAAAATATATCAATTCTCGACTACATGTTTCGTTTTCAAATTTTTTTTATACGCTTTTCTTACATTATCGTTTATTTTCATATATTGTTTATAATCATTTATCAAAATTTATAATGCAAATTTTTATATCGAATTTTTTGATAATTGAAGTGCCTAAAGAGAGTCCAATGGGGCAAGGTTTTTTATTATGGGCGCTTGAAATTGTTAAGAAAACTGAGGAAACGTATGTGAGGATCATTTGATAGTGCAATGAGTTTCGCGTTGTACTTTTTAAAAATTCTCTAACAGCATAATTCTTTGCCCAAAGTGTAAATAAAATATGAATAAAAAAAGAACGAAAAAAGCTGGTATCGGTTGCCCCAAGTCGGACGCTATTTAAAAATGCTCCATATTAAATACCTTCACAATTACGTAATTTATTTCTTTATCCTCCTCTTGTAACCCTATATATAATCCTACGTTTCGTATTAATCCACTGCAAAGTACATCAAGAAGCTTTTCGTTTCGTTTTACACTTGCAACACTGTTTATTAATATATACATTTTTTTGTTCTTTTATTAATATAGTTGTTCTCTTAGAATTAAAATATCTTTCATCTACAAGAAGTGAGCCATGAGTGTCTCAAATAAATCGGATTCTTGGTCTGATGAAAAAATTCCCGGTTTATGGCATTTGCCGATTAACGACAAGTTTTGTTGCATCTATAGAGTGCCGAACCAATTGCGGAGAGTGAACCCTGACGCATATACTCCTAAGATGCTTCTCATCGGTCCTCTTCACTATTCTAAGAAATCCTACGAAACAGATTCAAGGTATACAACACTTATCACTCTTCTTTCATATATAAAGTTTCATTTTGCCTTTTGTGAACACATCTTAACGTCACGTCATTTTCCACAATGATAATTTATTAGAAATTGGTCATTTATTAGGTCATATGTAAACTCAGTATATCTCGTTTAGATTTTTTGAACTCTTTTAGGTATTAATTATGCTCTTGTAGTAGTAGTCTAATGCCTAATAGTAACTGAAAAGTATGCGTATATGACACAAATTGAATTAAAAACAAAATCTTATAACTAAGTCAATACATGGCATGGGTCTACACTTTTCAGATATGTGGACTATATAAACATTGAACGTTACAAGAAGGATTATGTTAAGAAATTTGCAAATATGTATGGGACTGAAACGGTCGAAGAGTTCAGGAAAATCATTAAGGAACATGAGAAACTCATAAGGGAAAGCTATGCGGAATCAACAGACTGGATCAAGTCTGTAGAATTTGTGGAAATGATCCTCCACGACTCAGTGTTCATATTTCGGGTCGTCACTCAGCCCCGAGATTCATACATATCTAAGGATAGAGATATTCTCTTCGACCAGCCTTGTCTTTTCAACATTATCGAAGAGGACCTCCTCTTGCTCGAGAACCAACTTCCTTTTTTCATTCTAACAAAACTCTTCGAACCATTCTTCAAGAAGCTTTTCCCTTCCCAAACGTTCCTTGGTAGCGTACTGGTATTTTTCAAATTTGCACCAATCAAACGTGAAATTTTACATTTAACGGATTTGTTAAGGCATGTCCGTGTGATGACACTTGATCTACGAGAAGAGAAGATTTACGAAGAGGTGAAGCGTAAGAGTCTGGAGACGTCGATAATAAGTATGAAGAACGCAGACATGCTAAACTGCGCAGGAGTAGAATTTGCAAGGTTGAAAGATTATAGCGGAACATCGTTGGCCATTGAATTCAAGGGTAGGACCTTGACAATGCCTCGCTTCACAGCGGATGACAAAACCGAAAAGATGTTCAGGAACATAATGGCGCTCGAGCAATCTCATTACCCTTTCTCAGCTTATGTTTGTAGCTACATCAGGTTCTTGAACGTCCTCATTGCCACCGAGCAAGACGTTGACTTGCTCGTCAAGAACGGTAAAACCATTTTCTTAATTCTTAAAGTATTCCTTCTCATAAATAATACTCCTCTGTTTTACAAAAAAATGTTATTTTATAACTTTTCATACATATTAAGAAACCTATTACAAATTATTTAGGGGAAATTGAAGAAAAAAGACACTTTCACTATGAGTTTGTGGAATTATACCTTTTAATTTTTTGTCCATATTTTGACTGAATTAGCCTTAACCAATTAACTAAAATATTTAAAAAAAAAATATTTTAAGAACAAAAAAATATAGAAAACTCAAAAACACCATAGTAAAAAATTCCTAACCTTTAGTTTTTTAAAAAAACATTAAAAATAAATATTTTTGTTCTGTTCAATAAATTTTAGAATACGTCTTCTAAACTTTAATCTGTTTTTTGAAGTTTAGAATACGTATTCTACACTTTGTACATGTTCTACGAAGTTTAGAATACATATTCTTCATTTTGTACATGTTCTAAGTGTTTAGAATACGTATTCTAAACTTCAAGTGTGTTCTACGAAGTTTAGAATATGTATTCTACACTTTGTACATGTTCTAAAAAGTTTAGAATATGCATTCTACAAAATTTAGAATTTTGTGTATCATAAATGGAAATAAAAATCTTATCAAAATCTCTAAAAGTTATAAATGGAAAAAATATATTTTTATTATATATTTTTGCAAAACATATTGCAAAATAATTGTTTAGCTTAAAACCAATATCAAATTTTTTTTTCTTGATGAACATATTTTTATTATATATTTTCGTTTTTTAATTTATTTTTCACTTTCAAATAAGCCTTGTTAATGAAAAAAATACTACAAAACATAATTCTATATATTATATATTTTGACTTAAAAGAACTTAGTAGTGGATAATCAAAATAAAATAAATAATTTTTAGGATATTTTTTAGTTTTGTTTTGAGAAGATAGATTATAATGTTAGATGTATAGTTTGATCTATTGGAGTATATACTAACTGTATATGTTCTTTTTTAAATTATACAAAATTTAAATAAATCGATAAAAATAAATCAAACAAAGCCATTAGTCTTATCATAATATTAGAAGTAGAAAATGGGAGAAATAAAAATAAACTTTTATCTAAAATTTTTATATGAATTAGAAGTTTGTTATTATTAATGAGAAAAAAATCATTATTTGAAAATTTCTATATAAATTAGAAGTTTGTCAATTAATACAAAACTAAATTATTTTTTATATATATTTTAATTGATTTTTCTATTGAATTATTAAGGGCAAATTAGGATTAACATTAATCTAAGGTATAGTTCTTCAATGTTTTGAGCCAAAGGTATTTTTTTCCAAACCTATAGTAAAAGTGTCCTTTTATTTCAATTTTCCCAATTATTTAACCATTTATTAATACACTAATAAATTTTGGTCTCTAACTAATACATTAAAACAATAGGATTAAAACTGTTCAAAATACTATATTATAAATATAAAACGATTGTCTTGTAAAATAAAAATTAAACCTTCAAAAGACATTTTTTGTGAAATACATGAAACATCTCATAATAAATGTTCATAAATCCTAAAAATATAGATTGGTTTAAGAAATATAGAAATCGAATAGATATGATTTCGCGGTATTTAACAAAATATATCGTATTTTAAAGAATTTTTAATTGTTTTTCATTTTCTTCTTTCAGTTTCGGTTAGGGTTTGCTCAAATATAGGATAAAGAAAACGGAAAGATTTTATTGCCTTTTTAGTTTTCACAGTCGGATAGGATTGGGTTCTTTTACTTTCTTCTTTTTTTCAACATTGACATTCTTAATAAATTTTACATTACAAAAGGGGTTATTAAACACTGCTTGGAAAGTAGTCAAGAATTGAAGAAAATGGTGGATAAGCTGTGTCAAGGGACCGTTATCATTGACAGAAACTATTATCACGGTGTAGCCAAAGTTCTCAACTGTCACTACTACCATAACGGTCTCGCGACTTTGTAAGCTTTTATTTTCTTTCCTGTATTTGTTAGTTAAACCTCTAATCATTTTTGTTTTTCATTAAAGCGTTTATTTCATTTGATTAATAAATTTTAACCTTTTAACCACAAAACAAAAGACGTGTCAACTTGTCGATAGCCAAACTCCGGCGAGTCTACTTCAATGACCTTTGGACCGGAACTGCCACCGTGAGCGCGGTTGTTCTCCTCGTGTTGACTTTGATGGGGACGGTGGCTTCAGTCCTCCAGGCTATGCAAGGCCCCAATAATTCCTCCAATAAGTCACCGTTGCCTCCACCTTCTACCCGAGGACTGTAGATTGTTTCTTCGTCTACACGAAACAAACTATGTTTTTATATTTATACTTCATCAAAGCAGAGATTTCGGAGACTATGAGTGTAAATGTGTAATAATGTTGTTTGTTATAAGTGTAATAAGGTGGGTTTGGTATGAATATATGTTTGTTTTGTAAATAGAAGTTGAGTCAATAATTTTTATTTTGTTAAAAAGCTGATTTTTTCTCTCAGACCCAACTCCTAAGAAAAGAAACCTAAGCTTCGCTCGCTTTTCTTTTCGGTGGCTCCGTCTCTCCTCATCAGGCCATCGCCACCGCCACTGCCACCGAAAACTTGACTAACGCACCTTTATTGGAGAAACTTTGAAACCAAGATACAAGCGCACGATACATATCTTGTTTCCCAAGTTATATGCAATAACCTTATGTGAATATGATTGCTTATATATTCATTGATGCAGAAGCGTGATACATTTATATAAGAGTTAGCTTCTATATTTGAGCTCCTAAATTATCATAATCCAGAGGCATTGAGAAGATATAGAGAATCTGCTGATTCCACAGTACTGCCGTTGGTTTGAGTCATCATGGAAAAACAACATAGATTGAATAAAGGATTTCAAGAAGAAATAGAAGGTGTTTGAGACGTGATGGATAGATCTTCGGAAATTTTGAGAAAGAAAGGAAAGAAAAGGTGTAACACCCCGACCGCTCCTACCGGCGAGTCACCAATCCCTCCGTCGGGCTCGTGGGCCCGCCTCTGACGGTCGGTGCGTTAATTTTCTCGGTGGTCCGACCGACTAATTTACTTGTCCCTGCAATCACCACGTGACTTTTTCCCGTGTTTTTGCCTCACTCACACGGTTCCGCAGAGTACTTCAAGGTCACCCATCCTAGTGCTACTCGAGCATAAGCACGCTTAACTCTGCAGTTCTCTTAGGGTAAGTGACCGGAAAAGGTAAGTGTACTTTGATGACATAGGTAGTCAAATCAATCCATTTAAACTTATTCAATTTGGCCGGGCCCGGATCGTTACAATTCTCCCCCACTTAACGGGAATTCGTCCCCGAATTCTGATCACGCCATTGTGAACCTAACCCCCAAACCCCAAGACAGTCTCCTGGGACAGAACCCGTTTGACTTCTCTTGTCTCTGATACCACTTGTAACACCCCGACCGCCTCTACCGGCGAGTCACCCATCCCTCCGTCGGGCTCGTGGGCCCGTCCTTGTCCGACGGTCGATGCGTTAATTTTCTCGGTGGTCCGACCGACTAATTTACTTGTCCCTGAAATCACCACGTGACCTTTTCCCGTGTTTTGGCCTCACTCACACGGTTTCGCAGAGTACTTCCCGAAAGGTCACCCATCCTAGTGCTACTCCAGCATAAGCACGCTTAACTCTGAAGTTCTCTTAGGGTAAGTGACCGGAAAAGGTAAGTGCACTTTGATGACATAGGTAGCCAAATCAATCCATTTAAACTTATTCAAATGGGCCGGGTCCGGATCGTTACAAAAGGAGAAATTAGGTATTTAGATCTAAAGCTATGCCTATGATACCATGTGACTATGATTACTTGTATATTCATTGATGCAAAAGCATGATACATTTATACAAAAGTCAGCTCCTATGCTTAAGTGATTTACAATACTATTGATTAGTATGTTTTTAGTGTATCCTAACTGCTATATACCTTCCACTGGTGAATCTCCATTTTACTCTCCATCTCCATATTGATAAGTATATTTTTAGTGTATCCTAACATATCTTCTTTTTCTTCATAGATCAACCGCTCAACTCACCGGATCCTGATCGAATACCAATTTCATTCTCTCCTCACTCTTTTCTCTCTCAGTCGATGACTCGTCGTCTAGTTGTCGTTTGGGGACAAGTGACGATGATCATCTGATCGTCTCATACCTCATGAAAGATAGACATATTCCTGGAAGCGGCAAATCAACAGCCAAGATTCCAGAAATTGCTGCAAACTTGTCAATTCCCTATCCATCTCGTCACAGAGCTTAGATAGTGGCGATTCCATCATCAGTCAACATACTCTGTGAGACAAACCAAAGTTTACCCACCTTGTTGGGATCTCACCATAAGCTTAGATTCAATCTGAAAAAGAGAAAACACAAATTGAAGAAGGTATTGCTGGCTGTGCGATTGTGGAGATAGCCTTAAGGAGAAATGGAAAATCTGATGAAGACACGAAGAAGAAGAAGTCACGTGACAAATTGAGAAAAAGACTAATATGCAATTAGGAAATTTATCATTATGTTTTAGTTAAATTAGCAATTCATTATATTTCTTTTTTACGGTTTTTAAGAATATTTCCAACAAGAATTATGTTAAAGTTTTTGCTATAAGTATGTAAGCTCTGCAGAGCTAAAAACCATCAATAATATTACGAGCTTTCTGAAATTCTAAATTGAGTTTCTTCTTCTTCTTCTTATTCTTAGAGCAAATTTCAATTTTTTGTTTCTTAATCACAAATTCCAATACTTAGGTATGGTACTTTGTTTTCTTTTTTTCCTTTCCCTAAAGTAAACATAGTTTTTACAAAAAACACTAGTGAATGAAAAATCAAAACTGAACTTTAACTTGAACCTTTAATACAATCTTTTTCAGGCATTGGTTGTTCCATTTTGGAATTATTGGAATATTATTGGAATGACCAAAACTCGTGCCTGCTATGATTAGGCAATTTGAAACATACTTTTATGTATTATCACATATCAATGAGCAAAACAAGTAAGAGAAAGTGTTAAGTTTTATGGGATTTTTATTTGAAACCAATTGTCAATAAGTAGATTGACCCAAGTCTTTTACATACTAGCTAGTGTTGGTTTCTTCAAACTTTTAATGTGGGATCATATCTTGCCCCCTTGAGATAATAGCTCTTATCAGCCCACCTCAAACTGGATCCCACTTTAGGACCAGTAATAAACTTTTTTTTGCCACCTTATTTGTGTCAANAAGAAAAGTGACGTGAGAGGAAAAAAAGTAATGGTGGCTAGGTTAATATAATTGTGTTTCTAATTTATGCACTGCTCATGGACTTTAAAATTCTGAATTTATTTATTTTTGTTTTTTGGTTTGATTTATATATATGGGCTTGTTTTAAAATCAAATTTAGAAAAGCCGGCATGTGGCACAAAAACCAAATTTAGCATGTGTCACTTTTTTGACTTATATAGTTATGTAGATAGAGATTAAGCTTAACTATTAAAAAAAAAAAAGAGCATGTGGCACGTGCCCTTGTGTGTACAACGTACATCCGCCACTGGGTTTGGTACGAGTACATGTTTGTTTTGTAAACAGAAGTTGAGTCAATAATTTTTATTTTGTTAAAAAGCTGATTTTTTCTCTCAGACCCAACTCCTAAGAAAAGAAACCTAAGCTTCGCTCGCTGTTCTTTTCGGTGGCTCCGCCTCTCCTCATCAGGCCATCACCACCGCCACTGCCACCAGAAACTCGACTAGTGCTGTAACGCACCTTTATTGGAGAAACTTAGAAAGCAAGATACAAGCGCACTTGCTTCCCAAGTTATCTGCAATAACCTTCTGTGAATATGATTGCTTATATATTCATTATAGAGTTAGCTCCTATATTTGAGCTCCTGGATTATCAGAATCCAGAGGCATTGAGAAGATATAGAGAATCAGCTGATTCCACAGAACTGCCGTTGGTTTGAGTCATCATGGAAAAACAACATATATTGAATAAAGGATTTCAAGAAGAAGTAGAGGGTGTTTAATTTTGAGAAAGAAAGGAAAGGAAAGGAGAAATTAGGTATTTAGATCTAAAGCTATGATACCATGTGATTATGTGAATATGATTACTTGTATATTCATTGATGCAAAAGCATGATACATTTATACAAAAGTTAGCTCCTATGCTTAAGTGATTTACAATATTATTGATAAGTATATTTTTAGTGTATCCTAACTGCTATATACCTTCCACTGGTGCATCTCCATTTTACTCTCCATCTCCATATTGATAAGTATATTTTTAGTGTATCCAAACATCTCTTCTTTTTCTTCATAGATCCACCGCTCAACTCACCGGATCCTGATAGAAGACCAATTTCATTCTCTCTTCAGTCCCTTCTCTCTCAGTCGATGACTTGTCGTCTAGTCGTCGTCTGGGGACAAGTGACGATGATCATCTGATCGTCTCATACCTCACGAAAGATAGACATATTCCTGGAGGCGGCAAATCACCAGCCAAGATTCCAGAAATTGCTGCAAACTTGTCAATTCGCTATCCATCTCGTCACGGAGCTTGGATAGTGGCGATTCCATCATCAGTCAACATACTTTGTGAGACAAACCAAAGTTTACCCACCTATCTCTCAAATTCAGAATTGGATATGTTATATCGAGAAATCAGTCTCGAGGTCACCAAAAAGAGCCATCAGAAATGAGTATGCATCTTGTCAATAATAGCAAAGTGTTAGAGCCGGGATTCATACCCGCTCTAAAAGGCCCCATCAATTGAGCTCGACCCTTTAAAAAATCCTAAAATAGTTCTCGTTATTTTAGGTCCGCTAAGATAAATAGAAATATTCCATTTGTCCTTATCAACCCCGAAAAAGCATCAAATCGACCTTATCGACCAAGAAACTTTCCTATTCCAAAAAGGATAGAAGAAGGCTCAAAGACCGACTCGAATACATTATAAATAGAGAGAACATCACGACGCCGAAGTCATTCAGAAATCGAGAGAAAGAGACCTAGGGCAAACATAGCAACTTATCGTTTATCGCTCTAGAATTCTCTTCTTTCAAGTTTAGGTCGGTGTTCTTATTACGACGACCTAAACTCACCGTGTATCTCTCAAGCTCTGGCTATTTTTCAATAAAGATCTCTCTTTAAACCTATTAACTCTTATTTCTTTCATAGATCTGATTTGAGTTATTACACTTGGCACCGTCTGTGGGGAATAAGAGAATCAATCTTTAAGAAAAGACAGCGGAGATCGCAGATGGTTGAGTCTCCTCCACCTACCGACCCGAAAGCTACCAACACCGAAGACCGATCTAAAGATCCGATGACAGATCGGACCGAAGCCAATAACTCCGCAGATCAGCTTGTCGATCCGATAACAAGTCGACCTATCGATCCTGCGACGGGCCTACCCGTCGTGGAAGAAGCCGATCAGCGTCGCACCAAAGACACTGAGCAGATCAACCCCCCACCAGGAGTGCAGAACCTGCCAGAACCACCCCCGGTTAACATAACCGACCTGATGAAGTCCTTCTCGGATCAAATACAGAAGGGAATCGACAATTGCCTCGATCTGCTCAGAGCCAAACAGATCACGTATCGCGAAGACGTGAACCGCATCCTTAACTCCAGAACCCACCCCGCTCCTGAGCCTGACGAGGAGCATGATGGGTTAACAACACCGCAACATCAGCAAACCCGAGCGCAGTAGAACTCCGAAGTTTCCAGAGTAGGAAACAACCTATTAAGAAACACATCAACGGAGGAGCTGCGCAGAAACCAGGATAGATCCAACGCCCGTTCTGGAGTTACCAATCGCACCACCCCTTTTACGGCATCAAAAGCGGATCTCATACATCAGCGGCTCGATAGCATGGACTCCAGGGTCCACAATGCAGTCACGTCGGCCCCCGAGTTGGAAAAACTCCTCCGACAAACCGACTACACCACGTTTACATCGGCAATCACAAACGCTCCGATGAAGGACCTCGGCAAGATAAAACTGCCAACCAGCTACAATGGAAACACCGATCCAGAGCGGCATCTCGCGGCATTCCGAGTCGCCATGGGAAGAGCGTGTGTGCCTGAATAAGAGCAGGACGCTTGTTTCTGCCAATACTTTGTGGAATCGCTCGTTGGGAATGCACTCACTTGGTTCTCGCGACTTCCTCCAAATTCGATCGGCTCGTTCAAGGAACTCCGGTCGAAGTTTCTCAAGCACTATTCGATCTACATCGACACGGCGACGTCAGAGCTTGAACTATGGTCCTGCGTTCAGGGCGACGCAGAACCGCTACACAGCTACCTGGACCGATATAAGGCCATAGTCTCTCGCTGTAAAATCCCCCGACGAGATCTCTCTCGGGATTTTAATCAATAACATGTGAGACGACCAGTATTTCTGTGATAAACTTAAGACAGGAAAGACAAAAACCCTGGAGGATGCACTACACAAGGCGACCGGCTACATAAGGATCGAGGAAAACAAGGCAGCCAAGGCAAAGCTGCTGGCAGAAGACAAGTCAGCATGAGATAAAAAGTCCCGACCTGCCACCCAGGATGGCCTCCAAGAGCCCCGCCAACACCATGACGGGAGCGACAAGAACCGGAGAAGTGTGAACACCGTATCCCAACCACCAGGCCGGAACAAGTACGATCGACTAAACCCTAAGACTCCAAAGTAAAAAGGACCATACTGCTTCTATCACAAATCACACAGTCACTATACCACCGACTGCCGAATCTTCTACAGTCTCCTGAAGAAGAAGTGGGAAAACGGGGAGTGCAAGCTTCCCGAACCGTGCAATAATGATGGGGTCTAAATAGTCGTCCGAGATTGGAGGATTTCTTTGGGGACTCGTCGAGCTTTGAATTTGTAGGACCCTAAGCTGCAAGTGCACAGCGTGCGTTGTAGTACTTAGGGTATTTCGGGTAGATGATAGTCTATCCTTGTATGCATCACTTGTTTCTTACCTTTAGCATTATGCATATGGTTCAATCCTTTTGAGTGTTACCCTTACTTAAATGCAAAACCGGATGAATTGGGATCATTGTTATCTCAAAACCCAGTCCTTAAACCAAATGAATTCACTAGCCTTGCAATGTCATGATTCATGGTTTTGATCTTAATGAATGTTAAAGAGTTGGTTTGATAGGGAGACTTGTTTTGATTAAATTCTTAGTACACTTGAATGTTGAGATGGGCATGGCTAACTCTTTTGGAGTAGGAAGTATTCACATGCATTCTAGAATTAAGAACTAGGATATTGAGCTCCCACTTTCAAACCTCTCTCCTTAGCTTGTGTTTCATTTGCTTGTGGACAAGCAAAAGGCAAGTTTGGGGGAGTTGATATGTCTATATTTTGCATCATATTTCTCTCCATTTAGTGTAAGTTTGTCATCATTTAGGATCCTTATTTAGCATCATTGTATTGCATTTCGATCATTTAGAGTCTAGGATCTCTTTGCATGTTCTTTTGCATGTTTTGGTGCATTTGGAGTCTTGATCAGGTGAAAAGGACACTATGGAGGCGTGGATGGAGCTGGAGAAGGATTGCATAGCACTTGGAGGAGAAAGGAGTCACCAAGAAGATGAAGGAGAAGATTTCTCACGCTGGTTCGACGTGTTGGATCGACGAGTACGCCGATCCAAACTTCCAGGGGTTCGGATCGATGAAACGGATCGACGTAGCTCGTCGAACCACAAGTCCAGGGGTTCGGATCGATGACACCGATCGACGTAGCTCGTCGAACCGAACCAAGACGTCAAGAAGAAGCCGGACGACCAGAGCTCGGATCGACGACACGGATCGACGTAAGTCGTCGATCCAAATTTCCAGATGTTCGGATCGATGAGTTGGATCGACGAACCTGGTCGATCCGAACACAGACGAATCCTCCTTGTCACTTTTATGGGTCCCTCCTATAAATACTCTTTAGACCTAATTTTTATGAGAACTTTTATTCTCTCTTGTCTTGTCATAAACTTTTAGCCTCTTTGAGAGAAAACCTTGTATTTGCTTTGAATCTTTAAGTTTTATGCAATATCTATCTTGAACTTCTATTAATCTTTTCTCTAATCATGTTTAACCTTTCTCTTATCTTTGATTTGATGGGTTTAACTATGATTAGTGAGTAGTTCTTTAGGAACTTGGGGATGGGTTAGATTTAGGGTTTTCTAATGGTTCAATCTTGCAATCTAGGATAGATTCTTTCATCTCTCTTCTTATTAAGGTGTTCTTAATGCCAAATAGCTAATCTTTTGCTATTTGGATCATAAGCATTTCACACACCCACCAAGTGTTTGATGAAATGCTTGAACCAACTTAATAAGAGATTTACATACCTAGCCTAAAACATCATTAGTTGTCTAGGGTGTTTATCATGCTATTAGACTTGTTATTCATGCTTGCTAATCATTTTAATGCTAAAACATCATTAGTTCATTAGGGTGATTAGTGAAGGGATTAGTGCCACACATCATGGATTAGTCTTTAATTAGTGTTCTAGGCATAGAGATAGCTTGATTAGTTGCTTAAATGATTGCAAGGTTGTCCATTTAGTTTCCCAAATCAATGATTCCATCCCTAAGTTTCGTTTTTAGTATTTTGTCAATCTTGATTAGTAGTTAATTGCGTCATTAGTACTTGATTAGTAGTAATTAAGGCTTAGTTTCATATTATTGAACTTGTAGTGTCTCTCTTAGGTTGTGTTTTGCTTTTAATTGCTACTTGTCACCTTAAACCTTTTAATTTAGCTTAGATTAAACTGAACTTTGTATTCTTATTGAATCATCTCCCAAGATGGATTGATACCTCAAATATTGCAATGATATGAGCAATTGAGGAATTGCTAACAAGACATAAAAAATCTTGTTTCAATTTGGCGCCGTTGCCATATTGGGATTCTTTGATCATTAAGATTTGAGTTTAGTTTGAGACTAAGTAATACTTTTGTGTTTATTGACCATTTCATTTTCTAGATTTCAGTTTCCCTTGGATGCACCTAAGATCACAAGGAGACAACAACTTCCAAGGCTTTCAAGAGATTGATCAGTTGGAAAGGGTTGCTAGGATTGCAAGAAGGGAGGCTGCAAGGTTAAAAAGGTTGAGAATGGAAGAACAACAAAGAGTTCAACACCCTCCACCAATGGCGCATGCAAACCAAGCTCATAATGGAAATGAGCAAGCTCCAAGGGGCAATGGAAACCCCTTGCATGTGCCTAGACAAGGGAGAACCATTGGGGCTGGTGATGCTCCAAATATTCATCAAAATAGATATGGTATTCAACCTCCACCAGTTCACAACAACACCTTTGAAGTGAAGCCAGCTTTCATCTCCATGGTTCAACAAGACAAGTTCCATGGTTTGCCTATGGAGGATCCACTTGATCACTTGGATAACTTTGATAGAGTTTGTGGGTTGTTCAAGATGAATGGTGTGAGTGAGGATGCTTTCAAGCTAAGACTCTTTCCCTTCTCTCTTGGGGATAGAGCAAGGCAATGGGAGAAAAACTTGCCCCAAGGAACAATCACATCTTGGGATGAATGCAAGAAGGCTTTCTTATCTAAGTTCTTCTCCAACTCAAGGACGGCCAAGTTGAGGAATGAGATCTCTAGCTTCACTCAAAAGAACAATGAGTCTTTTAATGAAGCATGGGATAGGTTCAAGGGCTACACAATGCAATGCCCTCATCATGGCTTCACACAAGAGTCTCTACTAAGCACTCTCTATAGAGGAGTTCTCCCAAAGATTCGAATGCTTCTTGATACCGCAAGTAATGGGAACTTCTTAGGCAAAGAAGTAGAAGATGGTTTGGAGCTTGTAGAGAATCTTGCCTTGAGTGATGGTAATTACAATGAAGACTATGATAGAGCTCCAAGGGGAGGTGACTATGAATCTCACAAGAAAGAAATGAAGTCTCTACATGACAAGATGGACATGCTCATGTCTTCCAATCAAAGGCATGTACATTTTGTTAGTGAGTACCAAGAAGATTGTGATGATCAAGTTAAGGCTCAAGAGTGTGAAGAAGTGGTCAATTTCGTGGGTGGCCAAGGAGGCTACAACAACTACTCCAACAACAACTATAAGGGGAATAACAACCTCTCTTATAGAAGTACTAATGTAGCCAACCCCGGAGACCAAGTCTACCCTCCACAAGCTACTCAAAACAAACCTTTTGTGCCTTACAACAATCAACAAACGGGTTATGCACCAAGGTCTAACTACCAAGGAGGAAACCAAGGCAACTATAATGGTCAAAAGTACAATGCTCCACCTGGTTTTCCTCAACCTTCACAAGGTCCTCCACAAGACAATGTTCAGCTCATGCTTCAACAAATAATTCAAGGTCAAGCTCAAAATGATGCTAATATGGGAAAGAAGATTGCTGAGATCAACACAAGGATGGATTCTTCACTCAATGAGCTTGCAACTCAAATAGGAGGTCTTCAACAAAAGTTCAAGCAACTTGATAACAAGGGCAAGGCTTCTAGCTCCAATTCTCAAGGCACTTTCCCCGGTAAGCCCGAAGCTAACCCAAAAGAGTATTGCAATGCTATCTCCACTATTGATGAAGATGAGTATGAGATAGTTGTGCTAGAGTTTGAGCAACTATTCGAAGCTCCTTATGATACATCTACATTCAATGAGGACATTGAAGTTCAAGATGGGGAGGTGGTTATTGAAAATGACTCCATGGTTGTTGCTACAGAAATGGGTAATGAAGTGTTTGATGAACCCAAGACTTCTACAAAGGCAAGAGTTGAGGAGGATGTAAGAGAAGTGGCTAAGAAGAGTGAAGAAGGAGCTTGTGATCTCCTTATCTATAAGCCACCACTCCCATATCCTGAGCGGATTTTGACTAAGGCACAAAAGAAAGTGCTTTCAAGCTTTAGAGGAAGTATGGAGAAAGTTGGAGCACCCTTGCCAAAGGGGGAGAGTTTGTCTCAAGTCAAGGGTCAAATAAGGTTCATCAAAGACTTGCTAGCTAATAGGGAGAAGGTAGAAGAGCTGATGGAAAGCCTTAATCCACCAAGCACAACAAGGGATGAGCCTAAGACTATTCCAAAGCTTGGTAATCCCGGAAATTTTTTGATTTCTTGCTCTCTTGGGAATTTAAAGATTGATGAAGCTTTGTGTGATTCTGGATCAAGTGTCAATGTGATGTCCCTTGAAATGTCTAAGAGCCTTGGGATTACAAACCTAAAGAAGTATCCCTCACCTATTACCTTTGTTGATGCTTCCTCAAGACAACCTATAGGCCTTGTTGAAGATTATCCATTGAAGATTGGTGAGTGTCTAGTCCCAACTGACTTCATAGTCATGGACATGGTTCAAGCAACAAGACAACCTCTTCTCTTAGGTACTCCCTTCCTCAATACAGCTGGTGCAAGCATTGATTTCACAAACAAGAGGGTGATTTTCAAGAGTGTGAATGATAAGGTCTTCTATCCTATGAAGCCTTCTACCTTAGGTTTTTGTTGCACAATCACATGTGCTACTATGGAGATTGATGAAAAACCACCATATACAAAGGAGCAGCTGATGGGATTCACTTGTGTGATGCTGAAGGATAATGATATCTTGGACCGCAATGAGTATGATGGGTCAAGCTTTGATGGTGTGAGTCTTCTTGCTATGTTTGATGGAATCAATGTGGTGGAACATATAGCTGAGCCACCAAAGAGGTCAAGAAGGAGGTCTAAGAAGAAGAAGAAGGTGTTAGACATTGGAGCAAACACCATGTTCATCGAGAAGGGAGGAGGAACTTCGCATCCACTCCATGACCCTCCCAATGTGTAAAAGGTTTGAAAGGTCAAGCTTAGTGACTTTAAACAAGCGCTCTTGGGAGGCACTCCCATGTTATCCTTGTATATATTCTTGTTTTTATTCTATAATCAGGTTTCTTTGAGTTTTGAAAAGTCTTAGGTTGAGTATGGAGGGCTATGAGATTTCCCACCCCTCAATCAAGCAACCCATCCTACTCCTCCTCCTCCATGCGTTTTTGATCAAAGTACCACTCTAAAACCATTGTAAATACCACTTAGTTTTTCTTTTTATTTTTGAATTTTGAAATATTCTCCAAGCTTGGATTACACAAGAGACTGTGTAATTTAAGTTTGGGGGAGTATGGTATTTGACTTTGTCTTTTGTGATCTTATTTTTCTTTAGCATGCATATTTGAGTCTCATCTAAGGTATAGAAAAACCAAAAAAAATGAAAAAATTTCGAAAATTTCAAAAAAAAAATATCATTCAGTTTGCATTTGCACTTGTTAGGATTGAGTCTAGAATTTTTCTCATTTAGGTTGTTTGCATATGCATTGGGAGCAATGATGAGCCTATCCTTGTAGATTTTTAACTCTTGTAATCAATTCAATACCCTAGTTAGTAGTTCTTTAATGCTTGTGAATGAATTTGAAAGTAAGGAAGAACCATGCTTGGACCACCTCATTTGTCACTAGTTTTTGGTTGAAATATGGTCTTGAATTTGATAGCCAAATCTACTCACTTAAACCGAATTTGGGCATTTAATTATCATGCTTGCATTGAAAGTGAATTCATGGATTGAAAATACTTGAGCTTTCTTACTCACTTTGCCACCCTCTTGCTAGCTCAAGTAGAACTCCTACCAAACCTTACCTCCTTTGAAGCCAATTGTTTTTGTGTGACTACTTGTGAGGCCTTTATTTCGATTGAACTTAGCATAAAGTGTTAGTTTTGAAACGACAAGTATAGACTTTCATGTAGATTCTAACCTTGCATTTTGAGGTTAGCTTTAGGCTTAGGATTTGGGGGTTTAATTGGTTGTGATAATACTTGATGAGTTGTGGAAAAGTTGTGAAGAAAGAGTTGATGGATAAAAGGGTTGGTGGAAAGTAAGGTGAAGAATGGTTTGAAATGGAGAGTCTTGGGTTTTAAGAAGGAATAGCTCTAAGTAAATAAAAAGTGTTAGGTGGTCTTAAGAAATCAAAAGAGCCAAAGGGCCAAGAAAAAAAAAAAAATATATAAATATATGCAAGGCCACCTAGAAATCAAAAGAAGAGCTAAGTTAATAAGTGTAGACTACTCCATTCACCGAAATTGCTAAGTTGAAGAAGTTCCCCCTTAAGGCTTTAAAAAGAGAAAAATGTTAGAAATTCAAAGGGGTTTAGCAAGGCACAAAAGCCTTGATGAAAGGGTAGATTCTAGAGGGTTGAGTGAGCTAAAAAAATGAATGAGAGGGGTGTAGGATCATTGATAGTATTTCGGGTAGATGATAGTCTATCCTTGTATGCATCACTTGTTTCTTACCTTTAGCATTATGCATATGGTTCAATCCTTTTGAGTGTTACCCTTACTTAAATGCAAAACCGGATGAATTGGGATCATTTTTATATCAAAATCCTTAAACCAAATGAATTCACTAGCCTTGCAATGTCATGATTCATGGTTTTGATCTTAATGAATGTTAAAGAGTTGGTTTGATGGGAGACTTCTTTTGATTAAATTCTTAGTACACTTGAATGTTGAGATGGGCATGGCTAACTCTTTTGGAGTAGGAAGTATTCACGTGCATTCTAGAATTAAGAACTAGGATATTGAGTTGATTATTATTGTTAACGATCTTGGATATTGAGCTCCCACTTTCAAACCTCTCTCCTTAGCTTGTGTTTCATTTGCTTGTGGACAAGCAAAAGGCAAGTTTGGGGGAGTTGATATGTCTATATTTTGCATCATATTTCTCTCCATTTAGTGTAAGTTTGTCATCATTTAGGATCCTTATTTAGCATCATTGTATGGCATTTCGATCATTTAGAGTCTAGGATCTCTTTGCATATTCTTTTGCATGTTTTGGTGCATTTGGAGTCTTGATCAGGTGAAAAGGACACTATGGAGGCGTGGAGGGAGCTGGAGAAGGATTGCATAGCACTTGGAGGAGAAAGGAGTCACCAAGAAGATGAAGGAGAAGATTTCTCGCGCTGGTTCGACGTGTTGGATCGACGAGTACGCCGATCCAAACTTCCAGGGGTTCGGATCGATGAAACGGATCGACGTAACTCGTCGAACCACAAGTCCAGGGGTTCGGATCGATGACATCGATCGATGTAGCTCGTCGAACCGAACCAAGAAGTCAAGAAAAAGCCGGACGACCAGAGCTCGGATCGACGACACGGATCGACGTAAGTCGTCGTTCCAAATTTCTAGATGTTCGGATCGATGAGTTGGATCGACGAACCTGGTCGATCCGAACACAGACGAATCCTCCTTGTCACTTTTATGGGTCCCTCCTATAAATACTCTTTAGACCTAATTTTTATGAAGACTTTTATTCTCTCTTGTCTTGTCATAAACTTTTAGCCTCTTTGAGAGAAAACCTTGTATTTGTTTTGAATCTTTAAGTTTTATGCAATATCTATCTTGAACTTCTATTAATCTTTTCTCTAATCATGTTTAACCTTTCTCTTATCTTTGATTTGATGGGTTTAACTATGATTAGTGAGTAGTTCCTTAGGAACTTGGGGATGGGTTAGATTTAGGGTTTTCTAATGGTTCAATCTTGCAATCTAGGATAGATTCTTTCATCTCTCTTCTTATTAAGTAGTTTGTAATGCCAAATAGCTAATCTTTGCTATTTTGGATCATAAGCATTTCATACACCCACCAAGTGTTTGATGAAATGCTTGAACCAACTTAATAAGAGATTTACATACGTAGCCTAAAACATCATTAGTTGTCTAGGGTGTTTATCATGCTATTAGACTTATTATTCATGCTTGCTAATCATTTTAATGCTAAAACATCATTAGTTCATTTGGGTGATTAGTGAAGGGATTATTGCCACACATCATGGATTAGTCTTTAATTAGTGTTCTAGGCATAGAGATGGCTTGATTAGTTGCTTAAATGATTGCAAGATTGTCCATTTGGTTTCCCAAATCAATGATTCCATCCCTAGGTTTCGTTTTTAGTAATTTATTAATCCTAATTAGTAGTTAATTGCGTCATTAGTACTTGATTAGTAGTAATTAAGGCTTAGTTTCATATTATTGAACTTGTAGTGTCTCTCTTAGGTTGTGCTTCTTATTTTAATTATTGCTTGTCACCCTAAACCTTTTAATTTAGCCTAGCTTAAACCAAACTTTGCATTCTTATTGAATCATCTCCCAAGATGGATTGATACCTCAAATATTGAAATGATATGAGCAATTGAGGAATTGCTAGCAAGACTAAAAAGTCTTGTTTCACAGGTATATTCTCATATCATGCGTCCTAGACGAACACGCAATAAGATCGGGACGATAAACATTCAGACATCTTTTAAGGGATGCTCTCTACCTTATTTTGGTCGAGATCTGAGATTCAGGACGTTGGTCGCTCTCAAGATCCTGCGATCAGAATATAGTTCATGACGCTAGACTTATGCAATAAGAACGAATAAAGTGAGACAGAAAATCCTAGTCTACAGCCTAAACAATCGGTTTAACAGTTAATGAAATTCCCCATAGATCCCCTTAAAGAACACCCAACGAAAGTAAACTACTTTTACATGAAAGTAGAGACAGAAAACGTGATTGATGAATGCATAACTTGTATAAATCGATGAGAAACAAAAAGGGTTCAAGAATAAATCAATCTCCCTTGAAGAACAAAGGTAAACCGCGAATCAGAGACTCGCGGCCACCAAAAGAAATCTATGACTTAGAGTATTTCGTGATAAGTTGCTCTCTTAGAAAAAACCCTAAACATTGAGTATATATAGGTCTTCAAGTGTCCTATGTCGTGGATTAGGTCTTGGCTTGCATAATATGGCTGCGGTTTCAAGTTTGGCTTCAAATGGGTTCGGGAAATGTGAATGGCCTGGCCGCTCGAGTGTCCGGCCGTGGCGCGGCCACTGGTCGTCTGGGTCGGCCGTGGCGCGGCCAGCTTGTTCTTCCGGGTGCTTGACGGGCCTTCTTGCTTCTTCCATAACATGAGATCCAACCGTGGGATTATCCTCAAATCACTTCGTGGTGAAAGACAGATGATAAGGCTTCCTTGTCTCCAAATATTAGCTTGATCTCGTGGTGGAAAGGCCTTCGTTTGATGTTGAACTTCTGTCCTCGAGCACTGTTTCCGGAATTGTCCATTTTGCTCCAAAATATGCGTCTTTTGCTAAGTTTACCTGAAAAGAGTCTTGAACAACCAAATACTCGAAATCTAGTGTTTATGCATCAAAACCTTAGTGAAATGCTTATTAAAGCACTCACTTATGATANGACCGGCCGTGGCGCGGCCACTGGTCGTCTGGGTCGGCCGTGGCGCGGCCAGCTTGTTCTTCCGGGTGCTTGACGGGCCTTCTTGCTTCTTCCATAACATGAGATCCAACCGTGGGATTATCCTCAAATCACTTCGTGGTGAAAGACAGATGATAAGGCTTCCTTGTCTCCAAATATTAGCTTGATCTCGTGGTGGAAAGGCCTTCGTTTGATGTTGAACTTCTGTCCTCGAGCACTGTTTCCGGAATTGTCCATTTTGCTCCAAAATATGCGTCTTTTGCTAAGTTTACCTGAAAAGAGTCTTGAACAACCAAATACTCGAAATCTAGTGTTTATGCATCAAAACCTTAGTGAAATGCTTATTAAAGCACTCACTTATGATAGTAAAAAGGGGTAAAATATGCATGTTATCAACTCCCCCAGACTTAAACATTGTTTGTCCTCAAACAAAAAACAGAAATCTTAAGTAAGGAAAAGAGGTTTGAAAACGTGGAAACTCACCAATACTTGGGAACTAATCAAGTCTAGCAATCGACCTGTTTGAGCCACATAACTCGGGATTCAGCTTCAAGGCGTTTGGGTCTAGTTACCTTGAGCTTTTATTCCTTCCCGGATACGCTTCATGGTCCCTTTGAGTATTTCGAGCTCTCTCTTGTTGACCCCTTTATTCATTTAGGTGTGCGGTCTCTATCGAGGGAGTGTTGGTCGACGAGACATTATACTCTTCTCTCCCAAACATCTAGACAAAGACAATTCAGACACAACTCTCCTATTTTCTCTTCATTTAGTCGATTTCTCCCTACTTTTCAAGGGTATCATTTTATTTTTTCTATCGACTTCCTTATTCTATATTTTTTTTTTCTTAACTTGAGAATGATCACTTCTTCGAAGCTTTCATGATGTCTGCGAACCGTCATGGTCCTTTAAGGAACTTGGTTTGCCATTCTCAAACTAAGACTTTTCTTTCTATTTTTTTTTCTTTTCTATAACAAGGGAAGATCAAGGAGAGATTGCATTGCATCTACTTAGTCATGCTAGAGTCTAAAAGAGGAGCAAAGTTTGAAGTACCTCAAGCCCCTTGACGAGAAATTCTGATTCATTAGGTGCGGAGTCAACACAAGATTCTTCGAGTAATCTAGAGATTAGAAATTTCTCCGTTGGAATGATCCACTCGCAGTGTTCAACTTAGTAAACCTTGCTTCTAAAACCGTGAGAATGGTCATTAAGGTTCCTTGTTTCGAAACGACTTGTACCTAGCAAAGTTCATAGTTTCCGACTAAAAGAAAAAAAAGTTTTGACTCTATAAAACGACTCGATAAATGATGTAAGTATGCATAAGACTCATCAAATAAAAGCATAGTTAGTAATATAAGAAACCCCCCCAGACTTAAATCAAACTGTCCCCAGTTTGTTTAAATCGAGTTGAGGTGAAAAAGATAGGTAAATTCAAGTACAAGCTTGTGAGGACTTACTTGAAAGTGGCGTTGGGTTTGGTGTGGGTGGATGGGCGTGTGGTATGATTTGAGCTAAGGACTTGATCATTCTCCTTATGTCCCTGCTTAGAATCGATTTAATTGAACAAAAGAAATCAAAAACTTAGCTCGAAAGGAAATGTATTGCGCGGTTGAGCTTCCTTGCTTCGGATGGTGGTGGTGGGCATGATGGTGTGATGTTGTTGGTTGCGGCTGATGATGATGATCATTATGATTGGGGCACGCCTATGTTGAGAAGAGCAGGTACTCCGGTTGTCGAGTACTCGTCTTGGTTCCTTGACCTTTGATAACACCGTGAATGAGAGATGGAAAATCTTCCGTCCTTGCGTCTTGAAGATTACGTCACCTCAGAAACTTGACTTGAAGTTTGGGTGTATGCTGGCCTATCCAGTGATCTGTTCGGGATCCCGGAAGACAGGTGTTGCTAGTTTGAACTTCAATGCCATATGAAATCCTTACTTGGCTTTGGTAAAGGTCGCGGTCGCGGTCGTGGAAGAGAGAAGCTAGTCTTCGGGAACTTTCCTCTTCGCGGTTTGGTGAAGGAAGTTGCATCTTCTTCCTTCTGGAGCTTGCACTACGGTTTTCTTCCTCTAGAATCGTGGTGTTCTTCTTCGTCTTCGTGGATATAGGTCCGTTGAACGTGCTGGACGAAGTAAGTAGAGTGATGGGTCATTGGCTTAACCTTACTTGGATGGATTCTTGTCTTGTCTCGCCGTCTTGGATGCAACAGCAACTTGCCGCGGTTGTGGAAGTGATCTTTGCGGTCTTTAGGACGTGTTCAAGCCATTGAATCAAGGAGGAAACTTGAAAGGCTTGAAACAGGTTGAAGGAGATCCGGTTTGGTGAAGTTTGGATGGAGAAGTCCGCAGAGGATGGCCGGCCGCGCGAGGGGTTGCCGCGGCCGCGGCCGAGCATCTTGCCTCCACGCCATCGTTGGCTCGTGGCGCGGCCAGGCTTCTTCTGGCCGGCCCACGGGCGGTTTGTCGCCCGGTGAGTGATCTTCGGGTCTCCTTCTTCATGTTTTTGGTCTTTTCTGATTTTTCTGATTTTTTTGTGCTTTTGGGGTTTATGTAAATGCTTTAAACTAAGAAGAAATCAAAACTAAAGATTAGTATGGTTAAAGAGATGAGAAAGAGAATACCTAAAATGGGTTGTCTCCCATTGAGCCGCTCTTGTTTAAAGTCTTTTAGCTAGACTTTGGTAGTTTGGGAGCTTAGTTGGAGGTGGCGTTCGACCTTAGGCAAGGTCTCTTTGCCTTCTGCGCGGCCTCTTCTGATAAGGGCTCCTCAAGTCTCTCCATGATAGCATCTTCATCCTTCTCAAGAAGATGTTTCTCCATGGTGTAAGGTACCGCGGGATAAAACTTCTTCCCGTCAATGTTGGCGAACGAAACTCGCCTGTTTGGCCAATCCATGATGGCTCCTGCAGTGGCTAAGAAAGGCCATCCCAAGATGAGAGGTGCAGCTTCTTCTTGGCGAGTTTTGACTATGTAGAAGTCTACCGGGATCCTACAATTGTCAATGATGACCGGGAGATCATAAATGACTCCTCTCGGGGTTGCGAGTGACTGGTCCGCCAATCCAATCATCACTTCCGTCGTGTGGGAATGCCTGATCCCGAGCTCCCGCACCATGTAGCTAGGTAGTACGCTGATAGTCGACCCTGTATCACACAACGCCTCGACTTTGTTTCCTTGATTTTGCACTTGACGAGAAATCGACCAAGGTTCCTCGTCTTGTGTAAGGTGTGGAGTAGCCTTCCTGACCTTGCTCGCGTGAAGAGATCTTGTATCTCCAACATGGTCTCGTTGCTTTCACAGAAATAGTGCCCAATAAGATGCTCTGTCCATGCTTCAACGAAAGAAATATCCGATGGAAGGCTTCGGAATACCTTGTTGAACTCGTCGAGGTTCTCTCGAGCGATCCTATTGGTGTAGCTCTCGTGTTTCTCAGCGCGGGAGAAGTTGGCTGCCCTGATGGTGGTGAATGATCGTCTGGCTTGACCAAAGTGAACTTTGATCTCGTTCTTGCTCTCTAGGCTGTCCTCAAAGTATTCTTTTAAACCATAGCTTTCCCATGCTTCATCGAATCCTATGTTTACTGGGATTCTTTCCACCTTCTTGTGGAACTCTACTAACCTTTCCCTCTTGATATGCAGGGCAAGAGGTCTCTCCACGCTGGTGATGATGTATGTGGTAAGACCGTCTTCAGCGGGTTCGGGTGACTCTTCCTGAGGGGCAGGTTCGCTCGTGGGGTGAGGCTGGATGAAGTAGCAAGGTGCTTTTTCGACCCCAACGGATGGGGCTTCGTGTTCTCCCCTTTCTCCTATAAGCTTATTGACGAGCCCGTCGAGCCGCCTCTGTTCCTTGGACAGTCTTGCTAAGGTGGCTTCGTCTTTCTTTTGAGCCTTCACCAGGTTCTGAACTTCGTCTCTCAGGTCCTCGACTTGTGATTCAGCCTTGTGTTGGGCTCGTTCCACCTCCTGGATGTCCTTCTCCATTCGGCCCATGATGTTGTAGGTGGTCCCGCGAGTTTCCTCGAATTCATATTTCAGGGCGCGAACATCGCCTAACCCGCGGTTTAGGACCCTTCTGTGATCCGCCAGGTCTTCGGAGGTTCTGGATAGTTTGTTGATGTTGCCAAAGGTTCGGTTCTCCAGTACCTTCACATTGTTGGCGACTTCCTGGAGCTTGTGGAAGATTTCGCCATGGATAGAGTCCATCCGGGTGTGTAAAGATCTCTCAGACTTAGTTTGATAATCAGTCATCACTGTTATCGCCTCGATAAGGTTCTCCACTTGCTGATATAAGGGAGCATGTGTGATTCTTTGATCGTTCTAGGCAGGAGGTGGCGTCTGGGGATGGAGACTTTCGCTTCTGTGGACGATAGGAGGTGGGAATCCTCCTTGTGGGTGAGGCGGGAAGCGCTCGTGTGGTAGCAGCGTCAGTGGTGGTCTCCGTGAATGGTGCAGGAGTTCTGTAGGCGGGAGTGAGTTCGGGGGCATGTAAGGATCGCTCCTTACGTGCTCCATGGTATGGTAGTTCCTGAAGCTCATAGAAAGAAATCTAAAAGTTAGAGAAAAAGAATGTCTTTGCGCTGTGATCCTGACCTTTGCTTTGGACAGCGAAACGCAACCTCTCCGGCAACGGCGCCAAAAGCTTGATGGGGTCTAAATAGTCGTCCGAGATTGGAGGATTTCTTTGGGGACTCGTCGAGCTTTGAATTTGTAGGACCCTAAGCTGCAAGTGCACAGCGTGCGTTGTAGTACTTAGGGTATCGATCCACAGGGAGGAGGTCAATTGCAAAACAGAAGAATCAGGGCAACCAAAGACGCAGGGAACTGGGGTTTTGGGGTAAGTGTCATGGTGTTTTGCAGAAATAAAAGAAAGCAGTATCACGTCTTATATAGAGAAGGGTGTCAATCTCTTTTATAACCAACGAGAAAAGGAAAATAAACTTAAAGACTTGTAAAAAGGAAATAGGCAAGCAGTGCAGGAAAAGTAAATATTGAAGTGCTTAAATCTCGATGTAAAAGCAGATGGGGTGCGATACGTTGGAAATCTTCTCGGGAAATCTATGGGGTTCTAACTAGGAATCAAACACGCAAAAGCTAAGCAAACGAGGCTAGGCGATTTTCCCCAAACTGATTCACTGGTTTTAACAACCTAACTTAATCAAGCAAGGTCGATCTGCGAACTTCTAGTCCGCAGGTATATTTTCATATCCTGCGTCCTAGACGAACACGCAATAAGATCGGGACGATAAACATTCAGACATCTTTTAAGGGATGCTCTCTACCCTATTTTGGTCTAGATCTGAGATTCAGGACGTTGGTCTCTCTCAAGATCCTGCGATCAGAATATAGTTCATGATGCTAGACTCATGCAATAAGAACGAATAAAGTGAGACAGAAAATCCTAGTCTACGGCCTAAACAATCGGTTCAACAACAGTTAATGAAATTCCCCATAGATCCCCTTAAAGAACACCCAACGAAAGTAAACTACTCAGACATGAAAGTAGAGACAGAAAACGTGATTGATGAATGCATAACTTGTATAAATCGATGAGAAACAAAAAGGGTTCAAGAATAAATCAATCTCCCTTGAAGAACAAAGGTAAACCGCGAATCAGAGACTCGCGGCCACCAAAAGAAATCTATGACTTAGAGTATTTCGTGATAAGTTGCTCTCTTAGAAAAAACCCTAAACATTGAGTATATATAGGTCTTCAAGTGTCCTATGTCGTGGATTAGGTCTTGGCTTGCATAATATGGCTGCGGTTTCAAGTTTGGCTTCAAATGGGTTCGGGAAATGTGAATGGCCTGGCCGCTCGAGTGGCCGGCCGTGGCGCGGCCACTGGTCGTCTGGGTCGGCCGTGGCGCGGCCAGCTTGTTCTTCCGGGTGCTTGACGGGCCTTCTTGCTTCTTCCATAACTTGAGATCCAACCGTGGGATTGTCCTCAAATCACTCCGTGGTGAAAGACAGCTGATAAGGCTTCCTTTTCTCCAAATATGAGCTTGATCTCGTGGTGGAAATGCCTTCGTTTGATGTTGAACTTCTGTCCTCGAGCACTGTTTCCGGAATTATCCATTTTGCTCCAAAATATGCGTCTTTTGCTAAGTTTACCTGAAAAAAGTCTTGGACAACCAAATACTCGAAATCTAGTGTTTATGCATCAAAACCTTAGTGAAATGCTAATTAAAGCACTCACTTATGATAGTAAAAACGGGTAAAATATGCATGTTATCAAACAACGACCAACGTTCCAACAACGGTAATGCTCCGACCAGGCGGAATGGAGACGACGCAAAGAGGGAGCAAGAGGATGACAAAACACCCCCACCCTCTCCTCGGCGACGGATAAACATGATCATGGGCGAATTCTTGTTCTGTTCAGACTCCATCAACTCGATCAAACAACACAAACGCAAGGCTGCGAATGCACCCACCGACTCACCCACCCTCTTCTCTGACGACATCCTCGTCACATTTACCGAAAAGGACGCACGCGATTTTGACATACCTCATAATGACCTCTTGTCATCTCTTTACAGATCGGCGACGACGAAGTGTCCAAGATTCTGGTAGATACAGGCAGCTCGGTCGACCTGATCCTAAAGAATACTCTTCGGAAGATGAGCATCAAAGAATCAGAGATCCTGATCACACGATCACCTCTCACTGGTTTCACAGGCGAATCCATCTCAACGATAGGAAAATTCAACTCCCTGTTCGGGTCGGTGGAACAACTTCTATCGTTAAATTCGACGTAATCGACATACCTGCAATCTACAATGTCATCCTCGGCACACCTTGGATTAACTCTATGCAAGCCGTCCCATCCTCTTACCACCTGTGCGTCAAACGGCCGATCAAAGGTAGCATCTTCACTATTCGCGGCGATAAGACGGTCTCTTGATATTGCTATATCGATAAACAGCGAGTTCGGAACGCTTCTACATTCGTAATTGGCAGCGGCACTGATTGCGACCCAAGAATCGTCCACCACTAGAAAACGTAGAGCAACCTCGTCGTCCAAGTCAACATCGACAACGATCATCCAGAGCGATGCGTCGGGATAGGCACATAGCTGCTCCCAAGTATGCTGGACGAGCTCCTCACCTTCCTCCGGGAAAACATCGGAACCTTCGCCCAGTCGATGGCCGAGATGAAAGGTATCGATCCCAAGATTATCAAACATGAACTCTTCGTAGACACCACATTCATGCCTATCAAACAGAAGCGCCGCAAGCTCGGACCAGAACGCGCCCAGGCTGTCCACGATGAAGTGGAGAAATTATTGCAAGCCGGATCAATCACTGAAATCAATACCCTAATTGGTTGGCCAACCGTGTCGTCGTCAAGAAGAATAACGTTAAATGGCGAGTCTGCGTTGATTTCACCGACCTGAACAAGGTCTGCCCCAAAGATAGCTTCCCACTTTCGTAATAGATAAGCTCGTCGAAGCCACGACAGAGAACGAACTCCTCTCTTTCATGGACGCATTTTCAGTTTACAACTAGATCCTCATGCATTCGGAAGACAGTGAGAATACCACATTCATCACGGATCGGTGAACATATTGCTACAAGGTCATGCCGTTTGGCTCGAAGAACGCAAGGGCCACCTATCAACGCTTAGTAAACAGGATTTTCCGCAATTAACTCGGCAAGACGATGAAAGTCTACATCGACGATATGCTCATCAAATCGGCAAAGGCCGACGACCACATCTCTCACTTAATAGAATGCTTTCGCATACCTAATCAATACGGCATGAAGCTCAACCCATCAAAGTGTACATTCGCGGTACTTCGGGTGAATTCCTCGGTTACATGGTCACCCAGCGCGGCATCGAAGTCAATCCGAAGCAGATTTCAGCAATTCTGGAATTACCGTCTCCACGAAACACTCGCGAAGTCCAACGACTTACAGGCCGAATCGCCGCCCTGAACGTTTCATCTCAAGATCCACGGACAAGTGCCTGCCATTCTACAACCTCCTCTGTGGTAATAAACATTTTGAATGGGACGAGAGGTGCGGGGAAGCATTCCAGCTATTCAAAACATACCTTTCTACCCCCCCGATCCTCACGAAACCTGAAAACAGCGACACATTGCTCCTTTACATTGCCGTCTCCAGCGCGGCAGTCAACATGTGTTAGTTTGCGAAGACCGGGGCGAGCAGAAGCCGATCTTCTACATCAGCAAGACGTTGGACGGCGCCGAGTTGCGCTACCTGACCTTGGATAAATGAGCTCTTACCGTCGTCGTCGCATCTCGGAAACTACGACCCTATTTTCAATCACATTCGATTGCCGTCTTCACCAGCCAGCCACTCCGTACCATCCTCCAAAGTCCAACGCAGTCTGGACGGATGGCGAAGTGGGCAATTGAACTGTCGGAATTCGACATCGAATACCGGAACCGCAGCAGCGCTAAGTCACAAGTTCTAGCTGACTTCCACATCGAGTTAGCTACGGAACTAATCAACGCCGACTCAACTACACTTGAACTATGAACATTGTACGTGAACGGCGCATCATCACGTCTGGGCTCAGACATCGGTATTCAATTGCAATCACCCCACCGAAGAAATCCTTGAACAGTCCATCCATCTCGAGTTCAAGACATCCAACAACGAAGCCGAGTACGAATCGCTCATAGCAGGGCTTCGTTTAGCTCGAGGTATGAACGTTGAACATATCCGCGCTCACAGCGACTCGTAACTCGTCTCAAAGCAGTTTAGCGGCGAATATGAAGCTAAAGATGAGCGGATGGGAGCCTACCTAACCTTAGTAAAGAACTTGGCAAAGGAATTCAGAACTTTCGAACTTCTCCAAATTAACCGATCTGAGAACTTCGGAGCCGACGCATTGGCTAGTATAGCATCCGACAAGGATTCCACTTTACGATGCACTATACCTATCGAAGGCATCACTTCTTCAAGTATCGCACCAGTCCAGGTCGTCCTCGCTATCATACCTACAGAGGCCGACGTCACCCCTACTCTAGATACGACCCAGATACTGGACTGGCGAATCGAGATTCGACGTTTCCTTCAAACTGGCGAGTTATCAGCAGAGAAGTGGTCCGCTCAAAGGCTACGCGTCCGCAGCACAAAGTATATTATCTCCAATGAATTCTCTGTCGTTGGACGGCTTCCGGAACACTCCTCACGTGTATCCACGACGACGAAGTGTACAGAGCTATAAAAAAACTCATGATGGAACCCGAGGAAACCATTCCAGCGGACGTGCTCTCGCTCTCAAAATCAAGAAGCACAAGCTTTTTTGGCCAACCATGCTAGAAGACTGCGAGAAACTACGCACGAAAGTGCGAGTATTGTCAACGCCACGCCCCGATGATACATCAACCAACCGATCTGCTGACATCAGCCATTCCTCCTTATCCTTTCATGCGCTGGGCAATGGACATCGTCGTTCCAATGCCTTCACCAAGTGGGTTGAAGCTAAGGCTTTCGTCAGCATCAAAGATAAGGAAGTCCAGAACTTCGTCTGCAAATACATCATTTGTCGCCACGACCTACCTCACGAGATCGTCACGGAAAATGGTTCGTAGTTCATCTCCAAAAACTTTGAAGGATTCTGCGAATGCTGGAAGATCCATCTCAACAAATCCACCCCTCGGCATCCACAAGGCAACGGTCAGGCTGAAGCAACAAACAATACCATCCTGGACAGCATCAAGAAGCGTCTCGACGCAAAGAAGAGCCTTTGGGCCGACGAACTGGACGAAGTCCTCTGGTCACATCGTACAACACCCCGAACTGCAACAGGAAAGACTCCCTTCTCCTTGGCATATGGATGGCACCCGAAGTCAATGTCGGCAGCTTACGCCGAACGTTTCTCGCGGAGAACCCCGACCTAAATGACACAATGCTGATCAACTCTCTCGACACTTTCGAAGAGACACGAAACCAGGCACTTCTCTGGATGCAAAACTATCAAAATCAAGCATCACGTTATTACAATATGAAGGTTCACAATCAGCATTTTGATCAGGGCAACTTGGTCCTCCGGAAGGTCAATGAGAACACCAAGGAACGCGGTGCTGGCAAGCTCTGCGCTAACTGGAAAGGTCCTTACATCATCACGAAGGTCGTCAAACCTGGAGTTTATCGACTCGAGACTACTGCTGGCGACGAAGTTCCGCGTGCTTGTATCTTAATACTACTACTGAGGTCATCATCTTGATGCTTTAGCTTTTGCCCCTGTGAAAAAAAAATGCTCATCATACAAGCACTATGAACTACGGAGCGGTTTGATCCCCGAAAGGGGTACGTAGGCAACCATCTTCGGATGGGTACAACTGTTCCCCCATCTAAACGGGGGGGGGGGGGTCTTATATTTGAACGCTTTGTAAGACTTCAGATATTATCTGATATATCATGGTTTTTACCCATTTTAGGACCATGATATATGTGTTTTTATTGAGTCTTAGTATCATTTTCGAGTCTATATAGAGTCTATGTAGGTTCAGGTACAATTGGAGTTAAACTGGAGATTTGGACACATTTTGGAGCATAATGGAATGAAGTCACGAAGTGTTGAAGTCGGATTAAAGATGCACGATGGGTGTCGATCGACACACATTGGTGTCGATCGACACCGACTTTCCCGAAATCAAAGACGTGAAGATTCCAGAGTTTTTGAAGAAAAAGGAAATTCCAAGACTTTTCCTAATCTAAAAGGGAATTGAAGATTCGTACCTAGGCCTATAAATAGAGGTTTTATGCCATTGTTT
>JAHZTW010000006.1:20994167-21005662 GCA_020283515.1 Alliaria petiolata
CAGATTAAGGAGATTCTAGAGAAGACAGTTGGCGCTACAAGGAAAGATTGGGCTGTGAAACTGGATGATGCGCTTTGGGCTTATCGAACAGCTTTCAAAATGCCACTTGGTACTACACCATTCCATCTGCTTTATGGGAAAGCTTGTCATCTTCCAGTGGAGCTTGAATACAAGGCAGCATGGGCAGTAAAGTTACTGAATTTCGACATCAAGGCTGCTGCAGAAAGGCGCCTGATACAGCTGAATGAATTGGATGAACTTAGACACCATGCCTATGAGAATTCAAAGCTGTACAAGGAGAGAACTAAGGCCTATCATGACAAGAAGATCATATCCAGGCAATTTGAACCAAATGACCAGGTACTCCTATATAACTCTCGTTTACAATTATTTCCTGGTAAATTGCGTTCTCGTTGGTCAGGTCCTTTCACAATCAAGGCTGTCAGACCATATGGAGCCATTGTCCTGATTGATCCAAAAGGCAAAGAGTTTACAGTCAATGGACAAAGGGTGAAACATTATTGGGCACAAGTCGAGATCCCAGACGCACAAATTGTGCCTCTGACTGATGCACCCATCGCCTGATCACCTGCCAAAGTCGAGCTAATGACTGTAGTAAAGCGCTTAGTGGGAGGCAACCCACTGGTAATTTAGTTTTTGAGTCAATTTTTCTTTCATTTTTGAGTCAGTTTTCAGTTTGATTTGGAACCTTGGTTGAGTTATGAGATTGGACTATATATTGGTGCTTTTAATCGTGTTATGTGAGTACTCTGTTAGTGCAAGCTTTGGAGAACTCGGATTTACACTTTGACAGGCCCCAATTACGATTTTGGGAAGTCAGAATTTGACTGCAGACAAATTGTTGATCGACCCCACGTCTGTGTCGATCGACACCCCACGCGAACACAGGTAAGTGCTTTCTCCTTGCTCTTTTCATGGTTCCTTTTCATTTATTCTTCTAACTTCAGGCTTAATAACACTGGGGACAGTGTTGTTCAAGTCTGGGGGAGGAAAATACTGATGTATTTTGCTTTTATTTTGGTTTTTAAAGAGTGAGTCAAAATGTTTTATTGAGTCAAAATCAGTGAAATTTTTAGTTTTCATAAGAACTAACCACAGAAGATTTACACTTGAAGGACCATTGCCATAGAAGTTGATTGCAGGTTTTACTAGGTAGAAAGCTGCAAGTGGATCAATCTAACAGATAGAGTTCACATCCCCTTATAAGAACTAGGTATGCACAGAACTTGATTCCTCTTTCAGCTTTGATGAGATTAGAAATCTGCAGTCTCTCCTTGATCTTCCCTAGAGAAAAGAAAGAAATAAAGAAGTCTGATCAAGGAATAGTGCAAAGATCCTCATGAGCCTGTCTCCTCACAAGGAACAATATTAGTGAGAGCTCATGAACCTGTCTCCTCACAAGCATATCTTGTTCAGGCGCTAAGTAAGGGAAAGAATCAGAAAAGTTCTGTAGAAATACCACTGTTAGAGTTCGAAATTTTACCAAGGAAAGGATCTGGATTTGAACTGGGAGATTGCTAAGCTTGTGGTAAGTACACTGAACATTACCTAAGGTTGGCTCTATAGCATGTGGATTCAAGAGTGTTAACATTTGTGGCGTTCTGAAGGTTAGCTGGATCTTTCGATTTTTCAAACCTCGACTCTATACTTAGTTTCTGTTTTGCTTGAGGGCAAGCAAAGGCTAAGTCTGGGGGAGTTGATATATCATGGTTTTTACCCATTTTAGGACCATGATATAAGTGTTTTTATTGAGTCTTAGTATCATTTTCGAGTCTATATAAAGTCTATGCAGGTTCAGGTACAATTGGAGCTAAACTGGAGATTTGGATACATTTTGGAGCATAATGGAATGAAGTCACGAAGTGTTGAAGTCGGATTAAAGATGCACGATGGGTGTCGATCGACACACATTGGTGTCGATCGACACCGACTTTCCCGAAATCAAAGACGTGAAGATTCCAGAGTTTTTGAAGAAAAAGGAAATTCCAAGACTTTTCCTAATCTAAAAAAGAATTGAAGATTCGTAACTATGCCTATAAATAGAGGTTTTATGCCATTGTTTAGGCATCCATCACTTATTATTTTAGAGAGACAAAGAGAGAGTTTAGGTTTTGAGAGCTTTTAGGGAGAAAAATATGCACTCTGTTCTTGAGAGATTTGGAACCCTTGTATCTTTTCTTCTATTCTTTTTATGCAAATTACTTATTCTATGATGTTTGCTGCATCCATGTCTGAGTAGTTTCATAGTTAGGTTGTGGGGTTTTCAAGGGATTGATGATAGGTTGTTAGAATTGGTTTTCTATTGGGATTATTTGCTTGTTCTTCATCTTAGATTGTTTTAACTCTGAAATTTAGGATTGATCACCTAGATTTCGAAACCCTAGGTAATTAAACAGATGCGAAAGTGTTGTTAATAACCTAGCGACCAGATCTTTAGATGAGCATTGAATCTATTCGCAGCGACAGTTGGTTTAGGTCTTTGTGAACAATATCGAACCTGAAATTAATGCATGTCTCTATCTCTGAATTCGCAGCGAAAGTTGGCTTTCTAGGTTTAGACATAGATAACATCTGCAGCGAAAGTTGATTTGTTTGTTTTCTGTGTTTCGAGTTCTAGAACAATTAATCCTAATAGAAATCAAACCTTCAACCTTAGTCTTCCTATGATACCTCACCGCCTAGCGCTTTGTCTCCTGATTTTAAGAACCCTAATTCGACTTGCCTTCTTTATTTTATTGCTTTTTACTGCTTTCCTATTTTACTCTTAGCTTAAATCTGAATTAGAATTTGTCTAGTTACATCAATTCTCTGTGGAATTCGACCCCTAAGTACTACAGTGATCTCTTAATTTGAGAGAGTAGCTCAGGGCAAATTTAAGAATATCATTATCCCTTATTAATACAATCTAAAGTTTCACTTGTTAATTCTTTGTTTGTCCACATCATCATCCTGGCTAGATGTTCGATCCGCCTAAAACTAGGTCTGATCCACCTAGTTCGGCACTCTAAAGTCAAGTCCGCTTGCATGCGTCATGACGCGGCGTTTTACCGCGTATAAGCAACCTGTTCGCAACGTCTAAGCCATACAATACATAAGCCGATCAGACTCGCAACCTGTATTTGACTTAGATTGTTTCTAAGTTGTACTGATAATAGACGCCGACCTGTTTTGCATATCAGTATTCACACTTAGAAACTAAGTGGTACAAATCCATATAAGCCGAACTTCTCGCACGTCTTGCCTTCACACTTCCTTTAAGCCAGATTCTGTTCCGCAGACCTAAGTCTTGCAATATTATTAAGCCGACCAGATCGCATCTTGAAGTCGACTTAAGAAAGTTTCTAAGTAAATAAATACTACCGACCTATCTCGGATATTCTATACTTATGAATTCTAATCGCATGAATCTTAAAGCCAATATCGCATTGCACATTTCATGTTCGTACTCCTAGAACACGATCATTCGTTAAAACCAAATTTCTGATTCATTGATTCTTCATGAAAGGAAATTCATAAAAAATACAGCGAGTCCATGTCGGCTACCAAGATACTTGGAAAAAAAAAAGTACAACTTGGGGATGATCACTCCCCAGTCTTTTCCATCGTCTCTTCGATCATCTCTCCTTCTTCGGGCGCATTCTTCTCGGCCTCGTCTTGTTCGGCGTTCTCTGGCCTAGAGCCACCTTCATTCTCTTCGCCGATAACCTGCTCTTCAAGAGGAACCACCGTTTCCACTGGAACGGACGCAGCAGGTTCATTCGTAACCGTTGGCACGAGCGCAACATGTTCACTCAGAACTACCAGGGAACCCTTGGAGAGTAGCTCATCAAGGGATGGAACTTTCAGCTCGTCAGTACTAAAACTGACATCTTCAAAAGCATCATGCTTGGCCTCCCATTCCCGGAGATTCTCGGCCACTTTTCCTTTCACAAGCGGGGGCAAAACAAGACCTTGATTCTCAAAGATCTCGATCGGCCGTTCGGCTCCTTTCCAGTGAGCCGTGGTGGTGATGATTGTCTCGGCCTCGTTCTTCTGAGCCATATGCCTTTTCATCTTCTCGACGAGACCGACATAATGGCTGTTAACCCTTTTTACCGCACTTTAAGCAGCATCGCGCATTTTGTCTTTTTCACGTTTCTCTTGCTGAAACTTGCCTCCTAACGTCGGCCTGGTTGTCCACTTGCCTCCTAACGTCGCGATCATAGTCGCACATTACATTGAGCGTTGAGCTAAGAGCCTGCAAGGACGACATTCTAGCCATTAGAACACGTCGGCAAATAAAACAAGCATTAGTTAAACAAAACTTACCCAAGCCTGTTCCACCGCGTAACGCGCGATGGCTTCTTTCCGGATGAGAGCAGAAGCATCAGTAGGTGAACATGTCGGGCTGTCCTTGAGCTTGAGTAAATAATCGAGACAAGCCATTGGGTCACTGGTGATCGGTCCGGATTCACGATATCCGTACGAGAACCCGAAGGGGCGGAGAGCTCTCTCAAGCCGAGACCTTTTCAATTCAGATGGTCTCTCTTCCGGATCCGTAATGACAACAGTCTCGTCGACTGACCTGCCTAAACAGAGGTCGGTCATCTCGGCTCCCTCGCCGGTTTCTGACCCCTTCTTACATTTTTTCAGCTCGGCCTTCTTCAGGGCCTTGGCGTCTGCTCCACCGTCCTGAGCAGTTTCCTTATCGGCAGCCTTTTTGGCCTGCTTCTCAGCATGCCTCTCGGCCTACTTAACCGCCTCATTTTATTTTCGGACCATGTCTGAAGTTCCTATCGGAGCCCCTAGCAAGTCTTTTCCCGCGATCGAGATCTCCTGATCTTGGCTCGTTGATGGATGGGGAACGGGAGAACTCAAAACGTTCTCCAAAGCATCCGACAAATCAACTAGCAGACGGGATCTCATTCTTCTACGGTTTGCTCGGCTTAACGCGGCTACAAAAGACAAATCACTTTCAGATCGGCAATGTATTTGAAAGCATTCAGCTCGGCCTTACCGATCGCTAACCTTGAGTGCTCACAAGTTTATCCTCCGTAATGCTTGGCCACGTAATCACAGTAAGCGCCGCAAAACACTCTGTAATTTCGTAGATGTTTTTAGGATCGTCAACAAAAGTGATAGAGTTGTAACCTGCAAAACAGCAAAGGAGCCGATCAGAAATGACGTCGGCCCCTATTTAAAAACCATAGGCGTAGATCTCTACCGATAATCTCTTCCCATTCCATCTTGATCGGAATGTTTCGATCAACAACGGAGAACTCGTTGATCAGCACGAAGAAGTACCGATTGCGCCCATCCGCTACCTTAGAGGAATGTCCTCCCGTAACGATGTTGAATCTCTTTTTCATACTCGTGTAGTACGAGCCACGATTCTTTAGATCCTCTTTGTTATTTCACGTACTCGTCATTGCGTGAAAGGCAGCACAGGTCAAAGGGATCTTATGTTTGACCGAGACAACTAGAATACTGACGATCAGGCGGATGGTAGCGTGGGAAAACTGTGAAATCAGCAACCCTCTCATGTCGGCGTACTCGAGCAGCAAGCGAGGAAGAGGGAACCACATATGAAACTTCTGAAAGAAGCTCTCGTACAGACATATCCACCCAGGCGGAGCGTCACATGGTCGCTTGATAACGTTGCTTTTTCCAGGTTTTATCAATCCTAAAGCTTCATTTTTTCATTGTAATACTTTAGGTGTCAATCCAAATTGGGTGTTGAAAGTTACCAAGAATACAAGAGTTCAAGCAAATCTAAGCCAAAATTTCGAGTTTAAATGGGGAAATAAATCCTAAAAACTACTTACAGTTACCAAACGACTATGAAAACAATTTTAACAATTATAATGATGGGTTTAGATACTACTAGACGATTCCTAGGAATTTAAATGACCGAGCTACTGGTTATAAAAATTTAAATGCTAAAACAGAGCAAATAGGGAATTTCTAGCAACCTAAGATGAATTTTTAAAAACTATTTATGACAATCTAACGACTTCTAAATGATTACTAGGCTATAGAATGATACTCTAAGCAATTTTAAAAATTAGAAAACTATCAAGAACACTACTTTATGAATTATGAGACTCTAATGCAAATATTAAGCAAACTAGATGATTTTTAACAAGGTAAGGAACAAGATTCAAACTTTAATCTAAAAGGTGATGACTTTAAGAAACTCAAATGCTAAAGACAGATTCAAGGTTGAGGGTCATGCTTAGATATGTTCAAGATTCGAACATGGGGTTTTAAAAACATAGATCTACACATTTCTAATGAGTTATCTCTAGGTCTAAGAAGCAAATTCTAGATTTATCCATGGTGTATGGTATAAATCCTTTCTTCAACCTTTCATCCTAACTCATGGTGTATGGTGAAAAGATAGACTGGAGAACATAAAGCAAAGATCTTAAAAATGCCTAACTAGCTCCTTAAACATCCATTGCGTGTGGGAAAGGATGAGCTAGTCTCTTGAATTTGGGTTTATGGGATTCTCTAAGTCTTGTTAGGATAAGAAAATCCCTAGAATCAAAGAGATCTCCTTTGAGAATCTCTAGGCCTTAAAACCCTCAAATCCAAGAAGGGATTAAGATTAAGAGCAAGAAAAACCCAAGTTAAACCCTTAAGAACCTCGCTAATCACCCCAACCTTAAACCTTAAAATACTACTCACTAATCATGTTCGAACTTCTTTTAAACAATGGGTTAGCAAAGTTTAACATGCTTAGCTTAAACAAATAAGAAAGATTAAAACTAAGTACTTGTTTAAAAATTAAAGATTCAAGTTTTACAAATCAAGAAAAGCTTAAAACCTTCAAAAATGGTGGCTAGTCCTAAAAATGAAGGAGAGAGCTCTAAGAATTTCGTGGCTACACTAAGAAAATAGGTTAAAATGTTTATATAGGTCTAAACATATTGGTCCCCTCACAAAAAGACAAAATGTGAGTTGAGAACCAAAAGAAGGGAAAAACAGATGGAGGGATCGATCTGAGGGATTGATCTGTCTTGTGTGAGTCTTGAGATCGTCTGGCCAGGTCGATCTTGGGATCGATTTGAGGGATGGACGAACCGTGGAACTTGAGCTTGATCGGCCAGGTCGATCTTGGGATCGATCCGTAGCGAAACGACCATGCTGCTCGATCTCAAGCTCGATCTTGGGATAGATCGACCATGGCTGGTCGATCTGAACTCCATTTCTTTTCTCCAAGTTCCTTCTTGACTCCAATCAATTCCTTAGCTCTTCTTGTACATGCCCACTATCCAAACTAGCTCCATGAACACCAAATGACCTGAAAATAATGCATATATGCAAGAACTATGCAAAAGCCAATGCAACATGTCCTAATACCTTAAATGGGACAAAAGCTATAATTACTCTAAGTATGAATGCAAATATGTCCTAAATGCAAGGTGAATGCATGAAATATCTACGTATATCAACTCCCCCAAACTTGCCTTTTGCTTGCCCTCAAGCAAATCAAAGACAAACTAGGAGAAGAAGTTTGAAAGTGGGGGCCCAAATCCAAGTGGTTTTCAAATGAATCAATTCAATGGTCCTTGTTCTCAATCCTAAGATGCATCATACAAACTCTACTCCAAAGAACTTAGCTATATTCATCACAAATTGAATTTCAAATCAAGTCTTGTCTACACTCACAATCCAAGAATCATAACCTTTAACATTCATTAAAGCTCAAATCGTGAATCATACTTATGCAACCAAAACCGAATACATTCGGCTAGATACAAGGTTATGAGATAAAAATGATCTCATTCATGTGGGTATTTCAAGCAATGGTTTTTCTCAGAAAGGATTGAACTTATGCATAATGCTAAAGGTAAAAGGCAATTGATGCATACATGACTAGACCCTCATCTACCCAATATACTAACAATGAACCTAATTTCCCTCTCATTCATTTTCTTTTCAAGCTCACTCACCCTCTAGAACTACCCAATCAAAGAAAGTAAAACGCTAAGTATAACCCACAAAAACTCCATCATTCGAATTCACCTTAGGGAGACTTCTTCAACCTTTCTCATAGTGAGTGGTATGGTCATACATAGATTAACTCTTTATATTTTCTTGGGATAGCTCTCTCTTTGCTCATGAATTTGTTTTTTATGCATTTGGCCTTTTGGCTCTTTTACTTTTATTTTTATTAGAGAGTTATCCCCTTTTCTTTTCTTTTTAGAACTTGAGCTTTCATACAAAACAAGTCAAGACCAACCACTTCAAACTACATATCCCTTTATTCAAACTCCTTACACCATCTTCCTTTTAAACCCGAAATCAAAGTAACCCTTTTCAATCACAACACCCATGAATCTCAACCTTTATCACGCCTAAAGCTTAGCTTCAATATGTAAATCTAGAATCATATGAGAGAGCCTATACATGTCGCCCTAAACCTAACACTTTATGCCAATGTCAATCAAAAATTTAAGGCTTCACAAACACCCACAAATTTTGGCTTGATATGAGGTAAGGGTTAAGGTGTGGAATTCTATTTAGGCTTACAAGAGAGTGGTGAAAGGAATAAGAAAGCCTAAATATGTATATGTATCCATGTATCCTTTTTCAAATGCACAAGTATGATAATTAAAAGTTCATGTTAAGGTTCCACTTGATAGGAAATAATTCGATTCATGCTTTCTTCAACTTAAGCCCAGAAAATCAAGACAAATGGTCCAAATATGGTTAGAACTTAATTTCATAGTTTTCACAAGCATCAAAGAACTACTAATTAGGGTTTTGAACCAATTCATGAGCTAAAAACACTTTACAAGGAATTTAATATCATTGCCCCCTATGCAAATGCAAGCAACCTATATGATAAAAATTATAATACACAATCCTAAAATATTTTACAAATGCAAAGGCAACTACATGAATTTTTTTGAAATTTCTGAAAATTTTCTGATTTTTATTTGTATTTTTCTATGCAAATATATATGCATGAAGACTCAAATATGCTAAAGGAAAAATAAGAACACAAAACACGAAATTAAATCTCTCAACCTCTCCCCAAAACTTAAATTACACAGTCTCTTGTGTAATCCAAGTTCAAGAGAGACCATCTACAAAAGTAAAAATTCAAAAATCAAAAAATGCATGATATTTACACAGTCTCTTGTTATGGTTAGGCCTGAGATCGAGCAGCTGGGTCGATCCTTGCATTGTTCTTGGCAGGAGATCGAGTGGCATGGATCAATCCAGCCATCGTTTGGTGCTGGAGATCGATTGAACAAACTCGATATAGCCATCGTTTTCTCTCGGCATGCCTCTTTGCCCTTGCCTTTTAACTCCCAAGAACTTGGTTTTGGATCTCCATCTCCCTTGTTCCTGCCCACACACACTTAAAAACATAACCTAGAACTGAAATAAAAAATTTATACACAAAGATAGACATGGGATTGCCTCCCAAGTGCGCTTATTTTAAGTCTCTAGCTTGACTTTACTTGGTTAGGCTTGTGGTGGATCTTGGAGAAGCAATGTGGTGCTCTCCTTGCTGCAATCAATTGCCATGTAGGGCTTGACTCTATACCCATTCACTGTGAAACTCTTTTCTTCCTTGCCAACCAAAGTTACAGCCCCATATGGTAGCACTTCTCTTATCTCAAATGCCCCGGACCACCTAGACTTGAGCTTCCCGGGAAACAACTTCAAACGTGAGTGACCCTCTTTTAGCTCCTTATGCACCAGCTTTTTGTCATGAAAGACTTTGGTCCTCTCCTTGTAGATCTTGGCACTCTCATAAGCATTCTGATAGACTCATAATTCAGCATATTTTAGCACTCATTTAGGATAGATTTTACATTCATATTGCATTCATATTTAGATTAATTGTAACTTTTGTCCCATTTTAGGTTTTAAACATGTTTGCATTAGCATTAGCATATTTCTTGCATATATGCATTATTTTTAGGTAATATGGTGTACATGGAGCTTTGGTGGATGCTGAGCATGGAGAAGAAGATGCAAGAAATGTTTAGGAGTTGATGGGAATCAAGTGCAAGCTCAACCCAGTCGATCAGCCGTGGATCGAGCAGCAGATCGACCAAAACCCAGTCGATCAGCCGTGGAACGAGCAGCAGATCGACCAAACCCAGTCGATCAGCCGTGGATCAAGCAGCAGATCGACCAAACCCAGTCAATCAGCCGTGGATCGAGCAGCAGATCGACCAAACCCAGTCGATCAGCCTTGGATCGAGCAGCAGATCGACCAAACCCAGTCGATTCAGCCTTGGATCGAGCATCAGATCGACCAGCCAGCTCGGTCCGTCCATCTGTTTTTCCCTTCTTTTGGTTGCCAACTCACATTTTTGTCTTTTTGTGAGGGGACCATTTGTGTGGTCCTATATAAACATTTTTAACCTATTTTTTTAGGGGATCCACGAAATTCTTAGCCTCTTTCCCCATTTTTGGGTTTTGAGGATCACCACTGAAACACTTTATCTATTTTCAAGCTTTCATTTTGTAAACCTTTGATTTTTAATTAAGTACTTGCATTTTAAGCTTTAATTTTTCTTCTCGTTTACCTTAATCATGTTTAACACCTCTTCTCTTATGATTAAGAGGGGTTTGAACATGATTAAGGAGTAGTCTTTCTTAGATTTGAAGATGGGATAGATTAGGGAGATTTAAGTGGAAAGCTTGGTGTTTAGGACTTAATTTCATAAAACCCTTTTCTCATTTAGTGTTTTGATATCTCTATAATTTGCATGATTTTAGTACATGTTACATGTTAGTTAGGACTTCATTCTTGCACTTTAGTAATAGTTTTCATCACGTTTTCACTCATGATAGGATTAGATGCATTAGGTTAGGTTTTTGCATAGTCTTGCATGTTTGGAGTGTTTTCTCAGGTGCTTAGGATGGTCCGAAGAAAAAGCCAAGGAAAGAGGTCTCGGATGGAGGACAAGCAAGCAATATCGAGGATGGATCACGACCTCGAAGCCGATACGGACAAGCACAAGATGAACCTCGACGAGTAGCAGCGGCTTGATCCTGAAGGAGCCACCTCGAAGGGAAGATCCAGCAAGAGGATTGAATGAAGACGGATATCGGAGCAAGAAAACGGGAAGCACCCGACCCAGGTTACAAGGAAGGCAAGCCTTCACGACATGATCCAGAAACCATTGCCCGATATGGAGCCTGCCCGAATAATCAGAAGAGTTAGCGTTTCGGCTTGTCCATAACGACGTAAGCCCAAAACGCTAAAAGCCAAAATAGTACCATTTCGGAAAAGTGGTCTCAACGTTTTAGGTTTTTCCTCTTTTATGTATAAATACCCTCTCCACTCTTATCCTTGAGAACACGCTTTGCTTATTTTACTTTTCTGTCTTCTCTTTAAAACCGAGAACAAGCTTTGTATATTCGCCATTGAAGCTATTTCAAAGCTTTGATTTTTATGCAATCTTTAAGTCTTTAAGTTTTATTGCTTGGTAGATTTTAATAAAGTTTCTTCCTTTTCT
>JAHZTW010000006.1:21006503-21017934 GCA_020283515.1 Alliaria petiolata
TTCTCCCATCGGATTGATAAGACCCATAACCTATACTACATTCGGTTATAAGTAGTGGGTCATTGACAGAGTAGAACCCAGATAAATATCTACTTATCAATTGGCGCCGTTGCCGATTTGGGAATAATTTGATTATTGCATTTCCGATTCTTAGCAAGACTAAGACTTTAATTTTTTATTCGACTCTAACTACGTTCCTTGAGACTTTTTCGCAGGTACCTATTACAACACGTTCAGATGGATGACATACACCATCCCCAAGAAGGAATGAACGACGCACAACGGGAACAAGCCGATATACCGCGACACCAACGTCTCATCGGCGAATGTGACTCCCCCACCAACTACAGAACACGAATCGGTATTACTCCCCCCCTCAAGCGATGCTGGATACGAGATAAAGAGCAGTATGCTTGCCATGGTCAGAAACAACAAATATCAGGGTGAAGCCGTGGAAGACCCCCTGGATCACCTCGATGACTTTGAAAAGATCTGTTCTTTGACAAAACAAGAAGGAATTTCGGAAGACGGGTTCAAGCTACGCCTTTTCCCATTTTCCCTGGGAGGGAGAGCTCACCAATGGGAAAAGACTATCAAACCGGGATCTATAACAACGTGGGACGAATGCAAACGAGCTTTCCTCAAGAATTTTTTTTCGCCGTCAAGAACAGCGAATTTAAGATTGGATATCTCCACGTTCACCCAAGCAGATGATGAGCGATTCAGTGAAGCTTGGGAACGTCTAAAAGGGTACACACTAAAATGTCCCCATCATGGCTACTCAAGCTCATCACTACTCAGTATCCTCTATAGAGGTGTGTCGAAGAAATTTAAAGATCAACTGGATACTGCAAGCAATGGCATCTTCCTCGGCCAAGACGTAACTACGAGGATGACATGGACAATGTTACAACTGAGCTGAATAACCAGAGAGAAAATGAGGTCATGCAACTACAAGCCCGTCTGAATGTCTTACTAAAAGGACAACACGTTCAAGATGCTAAGGTAGCGAGTATCGGGATAGTCTCGACGGATAGTGGCCGATATGGGGAAGCATCTATTACAAACGACCACAAACAGTACTGCGACACAACAACTACAACTACACAACCTCCGCTAGCTACTCAGTACAATGCCAATGAGTGTACACAGCAGGCTTTCACTACTCCCCAATATTACACTCAACACCAACAATATCAAGCTCCATACCAACCACCACCGTATGGACATTATGGGTTCTACCCACATCAAGCAAAAGACTTTGACATCAAGAACCTCCTAACGCAGCTGGTTCAGAGTCACTGCAGTAGCAACCAGGATATTAAATCAATCGATTCACGGTTAGACAGGCAGGAAGAACATATACGGTTAATACAACAACCAATACACTATGAAAACGCTCCACAACCAGCCTGCGTCAACGCCATCACTCTACGAAGTGGAAAGATCCTAGCTCCGAAGGATAAACCTGAGAAAATCAGCGAGGACACTGATGACCTAGTGGGGGGGGATAGCTTTGAAAAACCGGAAGTTAACAACGAGGTAGAAGAAGTCCAAGAAAGCGTTGAAGATCAACTCTTCACCAAACTCAGGGAACAAAATATCGGGGTTAAGCCGGCACCCACAACCCGATTTGAGAAACCCAAGGAACCACGGTTTGTTCCTCCCGTATACAAACCTCCTTACCCGTTTCCAGGAAGATTCAAGAAAGAACTCCTCGAGAAATACAGAGCCCAGTTTGCAGAACATCTGAAGAAAGTGGAACTCACCATGCCACTCATGGATGCTTCGGCATTGGTACCACCGTATCAAAAATTCATAAAAGATGCAATCTTGGCAAGAACGAAAGAACTCCAAGGCATGATGGTAATGACAGAAGAGTGTAGCGCCACTATCCAGAAGAAGGTAGTGCCGAACAAGCTAGACGATCCGGGAAGCTTCACTCTCCCATGTTCAATTGGTCCACTCACATTCAACAATTGCCTTTGCGATCTAGGGGCGAGTGTGAGCCTCATGCCACTGTCGATAGCTAAACGTCTGGGTTTCATGTCATACAAGCCAAGCAGGATATCTCTGATATTGGCAGACCGATCTGTAAGGTTGCCCAAGGGACTACTCGAAGATGTTCCCATCCGGATTGGCGATATCGAGGTGCCAACAGATTTTGTGGTGCTCGAAATGGACGAAGAACTGCGAGATCCTCTTATTCTTGGGAGACCTTTTCTAGCCACGGCAGGGGCAGTGATTGATGTAAAGAAAGGCAAGATTAAGCTAAATCTTGGAAAGGATATCATCCTCAAGTTCGACATAAAAGAAGTGATGAAAAAACCTACTATAGGAGGGAAAATATTATGGGTGGATGCAATGGATAAGCTGAACGATGAACTTTTTGAAGAACTTTCTTTGAAGGACCCGTTGCTAGTCCCTTTGACAAAAGAGAAGAAGCAGCACGGGCATATGGAGCAGGAGAGTGAGGTCTATGTTATGCATCTGGATGCAAGGAAGGGCATTGAAGATGATGGATATCCAGAGGACCTGGAGAATGGAAGGCACAAAATCGCCTGGAAAACAAAAGAATGAGCATATCGAGGTCATGCCGATATAAGCCCAACGAACTCAGCCGATCAAAGCATACGCGGAGATTGGAGCGAACTTGACGCCCCGAAAATTGAGCTCAAACTACTACCGGATGGGCTAAGGTACGCTTTCTTGGGACTAAACTCTACATATCCAGTTATTGTTAATGAAGATCTAAGTGATGATGAGTTAAATTCAATCCTAAAGGAGTTGAGAAAGTATAGGAGAGATCTCGGGTACTCACTAAGTGACATCAAGGGTCTCTCTCCTACGCTTTGCACTCACAGGATTCACTTAGTAGATGAAAACACTTCCTCTGTTGAACACCAAAGGCGTTTAAACCCAAATTTAAAGGAAGTAGTCAAGAAAGAGATTCTAAAACTTTTAGAAGCTGGCGTGATATACCCCATCAGTGATAGTACTTGGGTATCTCCTGTTCATGTGGTACCTAAGAAAGGGGGCATCACTGTCGTAAAAAATGAAAAAGAGGAATTGATCCCTACTAGGACCATAACCGGTCATAGGATGTGCATTATTAAAGAAAACTTAACTCAGCCACCAGAAAAGACCATTTCTCCCTCCCTTTTATCGACCAAATGCTGGAACGGCTAGCTAACCATCCATACTACTGTTTTCTGGATGGCTATAGCGGCTTTTTCCAGATACTGATTCACCCAAACGACCAAGAGAAAACCACATTCACATGCCCGTATGGTACCTTTGCATATCGAAGGATGCCATTTGGGTTATGTAATGCACCAGCGACCTTTCAAAGATGTATGATGTCTATTTTCTCAGACCTTATAGAGAAAATGGTAGAAGTATTTATGGACGATTTCTCTGTGTATGGTTGCTCTTTTGCTGTCTGTTTGTCGAATCTGTGCAGATTCCTTAAGCGATGTGAAGAGACAAACTTGGTATTGTATTGGGAGAAGTGCCATTTCATGGTCAGAGAAGGGATAGTGCTTGGTCACAGAATATTGGGGAGAGGTATCGAGGTTGATAAGGCGAAAATAGAGGTCATGTTGCATTTGAAGCCACCCACCACAGTGAAAGAAATCCGTAGCTTCCTTGGGCATGTAGGCTTTTATAGGAGGTTCATCCGTGATTTCTCCAAAATCGCTAGGCCACTCACCAGGCTCTTATGCAAAGAAGCCGAGTTTACCTTCGATGAAGATTGCCTCCAAGCTTTCAACACTATCAAGGACGCACTTGTGAGTGCTCCCATAGTCCAAGCTCCTGATTGGGACCTTCCATTCGAGATTATGTGTGACGCGAGCGATTTTGCCGTTTGAGCTGTTCTCGGGCAAAGGAAAGACAAAAAGCTACACGTGATCTACTATGCGAGCCGAACGCTAGATGATACCCAAGTGAAGTATGCCTCGACCGAGAAAGAGCTATTAGCAGTTGTGTTTGCCTTTGAGAAATTCAGAAGCTACTTGGTGGGATCAAAGGTGATTGTCTACACGGATCATGCTGCTTTACGGTACATCTATGCGAAAAAGGATACCAAACCGAGGCTGCTAAGATGGATCCTTTTGCTGCAAGAATTCGATATGGAGATCCTAGACAAAAAGGGAGTAGAGAATGGTGTAGCCGATCACCTGTCCCGGATAAAGATAGATGATTTGGTTCATATCAACGATGCCTTACCGGAGGAACAACTCATGATCGTAGACGTCCTTGGAGGGATGTACCGAGTGAACCAAAGTCTAGAAACGGTAGCCAGCATGGAAGAGAACGCCATTCCTTGGTACGCAGATTATATCAACTACTTGGTAAGCAGAGATGTGCCAAACGACCTTGATGCCTACCGGAGAAAGAAGTTTTTAAAGGAAATTAACTACTTCTTCAACGACGAACCATATCTTTTCAAAAGAGGGATAGATGGGGTCTACAGAAGATGTGTATCGAGGGAGGAAGCGAAAGGAATTATGTTTCATTGCCACGGTTCAGCCTATGGTGGACACTTTGCCACGTTCAAAACCGCAACAAAAATCTTACACGCACGATTCTGGTGGCCAAGTCTATTCAGAGACACTTATGAATATGTCTCCTCTTGCGAAGCGTGCCAAAGAAAGGGGAACATCAGCAAGCGAGACGAAATGCCGCAAAACCCGATATTGGAAGTCGATATCTTTGACGTTTGGGGGATAGACTTCATGGGGCCATTTCCGTCCTCTTACGGGAATAAGTATATACTGGTCGCAGTTGATTACGTCTCAAAATAGGTGGAAGCCGTTGCCAGCCCTACCAATGATGCAAGGGTGGTACTAAAGCTATTCAAGTCAACCATCTTCCGAAGATACGGGATACCAAGAGTAGTGATAAGTGACGGTGGTAGTCATTTTATCAACAAGCTGTTCGAAAACCTCCTGAAGAAGCACGGGGTAAAGCATAAGGTAGCTACCCCATACCATCCGCAAACAAACGGGCAAGTCGAGGTATCCAATCGCGAGATCAAGACGATATTGGAAAAATGGTTGGAGCAACAAGAAAAGATTGGTCAGCGAAATTGGATGACGTTCTGTGGGCATACCGAACTGCCTTCTAAACGCCAATAGGAAGATCTCCATACGCACTCCTATATGGCAAGGCATGTCACTTGCCCGTGGAACTCGAATACAAGGCTCTATGGGCCATCAAACTTTTGAATTATGACATCAAGACAGCTCAAGAGAAGAGGCTAGTAAACCTACATGAGCTAGAAGAAATCCGTTTGGAGGCATTCGAAAGCTCGCGGATCTACAAGGAGAAAACAAAAGTCCTCCATGACAAGAAAATCAGACCGAAAGAGTTCGCACCAGGAAATCAAGTGCTGCTGTACAACTCAAGGCTAAGATTGTTTCCTGGGAAGTTGAAGTCGCGATGGTCCGGACCATACACGATCAAGGAAGTATTGCCGTATGGAGCTGTGACGCTGGTAGGAAAGGATGGAGCGGATCACACAGTAAACGGGCATAGACTGAAGCCATATTTGGGGAATGAAGAATACCAAGTTTTAGAAACAACCGTAGTCCATCTCGAAGACCCCAACAAAGCCTAAAACGACTTGGAAAAGTCAAGCTATGAGACTTTAAACAAGCGCTCTTGGGAGGCACCCCCAAGCTTATCCTTTTACCTTGTTTTACTGTTTTTCTCTTTACTTTGCAATTCTCGAAATTAATTACTAGTAGAATCGGTGATTTAGATATCAGGACATAAGATATCGGGGAACCATGACGGGAAGAAGACTGGGAGAACTGGTCGTTACGAGCATGAAATCCGTGTACCGGCTAATGCGGGTGACGAAACCTCAGATATCGGGATGAAGTCACGGTCCAAAGCCGATATGGAAATACGATCTGGATAGTACAAACGGATTCATGTCGTTAAGAGTCACACGATATAACCAGAGGTATCACTCTATAACTACTCTACGAAAGCACTCTTCTCTTTCATTTTTGTCGCTTTTTGTTTAAACGTTTTGCATCATCTTAGGATCGTATTCTTCTTCACTTCTACCACACAGGGACTGTGTGATTTAAGTTTGGGGGAGTACGTAGTCATGCATCACTTAGATTAACCATTGCATTGGTAAAACTTGCACACAAAAAAAAAAGATTCATGTAGTTGCATCTCCATTTTAGGATCGAGTCTAGATGCATTCATTTAGGATTCATAAGAATTCGAATAGGGTGATAAGTATGATGAATCCTTGTAAATAGCCATTTTTAAGTCATGAATTCAATGCCTTAGTTCTTGTTTGTCTGATGCATTTTGAATTAAACCAAGCTTAAGGTAGCACCACACTTGGAATTTATCTTGTGAAATTCAGTTTTGGCTTGATGAATTGCGACTTGAACCATTTCCCTAATGAACTTGAACCGTTAATTTGAAAATTTAACTACCTCGTTTACGTTTGTCAAATAGCTCATGGATTTCACTTGGACTTTCTATTCCCTTTTTACCACCCTCTTGCTAGTCCAAGTACCAGACCACACCCTAAACCAAAACCTTTGTTTTTAAACCATAAACACTTTTGTGAGAGCATGTGAGGCCTTTGCACCATTTTCGAATCTTCTTAGGCAAAAAGTGTTGGGTTTAGGCCGATAAGGTTAGATTTCCATGTAGACGTTGGCTCACATCTCGGGTCAACATTAGGTTAGGTGGTGTAGAATCTGAAATCGGCTATATACCGAAATAGGAAGCCGATATTACTGGGTAGACTAGGTAAAAGGGGGGGTGTATTTCGATTGACCACATTTTGACAGAAGGAAAAGGAAAGATACCGAGGAGTCAGACGGGGACAAGTATTAAGGAGATGGCGGCACCAAAGAAGCTTGAAAACAAAGAAAGCAAAAGAAGGCCAATCAACAAAGTCTAAATCCGGCCAACAACACCAAAGGTGAAACACAAAGGAATGCAACAAAGAAGCCAGAAAGCCGAAACCGATCTCCAACAAAGAAGAAGTCCCCCGAAATGACCAGGAAAGGTAATATCGAGAAGGAATATCGGGAATAAAGCGAAATGTCAAAAAAAAAAAAAGAAGGGTAGCTTAGGAAGGAGCAATTTAGACTAGGGTAGGAACGAAATAGATGTTCTGGGTAGATGGTAGTCTAGCCTTGTATGCATCCATTGGTTTTTACCCTTAGCATTTTGCATTAAGAAGGTTCCTTTCAAGAGTGATCCCACTAAACACTTAACCCGTTCGCACTACGAGTTCATACTTAGCTCGTAACCTTACCTTGAGCCAAATGAGTTAGTTGACAGGCATGAATGAGATCCACGTTTTAAATTTCATAATGAATGTGAAAGGGAATTGGGAATTTGAATGTGCATCTAAGTTGGGATTGATTTCGCTTGATTATTGTGATGAATGTGGCTAAGGCTTTCTGAATAGGTAGAATTCGACTTGCATCCTAGAAACCTGAACTTAGACATTGAGTTGATTTCCTTTAAATGGCGTTTTGGATTCGAACTTACACCTTTTATTTTAAAACCTCACCCCTCCTGTTGGCTTTTGCTTGAAGACAAGCGAAAATGCAAGTTTGGGGGTGTTGATATCTCTATAATTTGCATGATTTTAGTACATGTTTCATGTTAGTTAGGACTTCATTCTTGCACTTTAGTATTAGTTTTCATCACATTTTCACTCATGATAGGATTAGATGCATTAGGTTAAGTTTTTGCATAGTCTTGCATGTTTGGAGTGTTTTCTCAGGTGCTTAGGATGGTCCGAAGAAAAAGCCAAGGAAAGAGGTCTCGGATGGAGGACAAGCAAGCAATATCGAGGATGGATCACGACCTCGAAGCCGATACGGACAAGCACAAGCTGAACCTCGACGAGTAGCAGCGGCTTGATCCCGAAGGAGCCACCTCTGAGCGAAGATCCAGCAAGAGGATTCAATGAAGACGGATATCGGAGCAAGGAAACGGAAAGCACCCGATTCAAGTTACAGTGAAGGCAAGCCTTCACGACATGATCCCGAAACACTTGCCCGATATGGAGCCTGCCCGAAGAATCAGAAGAGTTAGCGTTTCGGCTTGTTCATCACGACGTAAGCCCGAAACGCTAAAAGCCAAAATAGTACCATTTCGGGAAAGTGGTCCCAACGTTTTAGGTTTTTCCTCTTTTATGTATAAATACTCTCTCCTCCACTCTTATCCTTATCATCACGCTTTCTAGTTTTGCTTTTCTGTCTTCTCTTTCAAACCGAGAGCTATTTTGTATTTTCACCATTGAAGCTTGTTTCAAAGCTTTGATTTTTATGCAATCTTGAAGTTTTAAGTATTATTGCTTAGTGTATTTCAAGAAAGCTTCTTCCTTTTCTTATTTTCGACTATCTTGCAAGCCATGAGTCACCTTCTTATCCTTATGGATCTTGAGGTTTCTCAAATGGTGAGTGAGTAGTCTACATCGGTTTTGGGATGAGGGTAGGGAAAATGAGTTAAGATTCGATTCTTTGACGCAGATCTATGCTTAATCCATCTTAATCCTTTCTTATTTGATACTGTTAATGCTTAGTCATCTTCGCTATTTGACCTTTGCCAATGAGCTTCTTCAAACAAACGCCATGTTTGAATGTTTGCAAGGACCAATCTCATAAGAGATTCGCTCATCCTAGCCTAAGGTATTAGATGCCTAGGGAGCGTTTTGGCATTAGTGGAGTTGTTTATTCAAGCTTGCTGCTTTCATGGATCACTACGTGATAGGTTAGGTCGTGAAGCAGTAAAGAGACTTATACCGCGAAAGCGGATCTGTCTAAGTTCAGAACTCTGCGCTAAAGGGTTAGCCCTATAGGGAGTGAATCTAGCATCAAGGGAAAGGTCTTTAACACATTGGACCGAAAACAAATCCCTTGCCCCTTTGAACCGATTCTTATTTTCCTTTTACAAATTCATTTCCTTAGCTACTCTACCTTCAAATTCCTTAGCAATATCTAGTTTCAATACCTATCTTCCTGTTATCGTTATAACCTTAGTAATAAATCCTTGCCATTTCAGCCATTTAATCTCTCTTAGCTTGTAAAAGAATTTCATGAATGCAATACATTGAGTTCTCCCATCGGATTGATAAGACCCATAACCTATACTACATTCGGTTATAAGTAGTGGGTCATTGACAGAGTAGAACCCAGATAAATATCTACTTATCATGTTTCTAGTGTTAGATTAGCATAAACCATGCAATCTAAACACAAGGCATTTCTCACCCACAAGGTGTTTGATGAAATGCCTAACCAACCTAGAGAAGAGATTTACCTTTTTACACCAAGATAATGGTGGTCTAAAGGGTTTATTGATTCATTTAGGATTATTTTCTCCACCCTTTGCAATTCTTCCCCTTTACTAATGAGAATTAGTCATTGGGTTGAGGATTAACACTAGATTAGTACCACCTAAGTTGGTAAAATCTAGGTTTGCAAATGAGATTAGTACCACCTAAGATGGGAAAGTCTAAATGAGATTCCTAATTCTAAAAATGAGAATTGTTGGAGTATGAGCATCAAGTTAGCCATCTTAATCTACTTATTCAATTAACCCATCTTTGAATCCTTGCCTTTATTAATTGCACATTTCGAATTTAGCTTTCTTATTGCTTGCATTAGAGTCTCATAATTCATAAAGTAGTGTTCTTGCTGATTTTAGTATTTTAGAAATTGCCTAGAATCTTGTTTTATAGCCTTCTTATGAGTTAGAAGTCATTAGATTTTTATAAATAGTTTTAAAAATTCATCATAGGTTGCTAGAAATTGCCTACTTGGTGTGTCTTTAGCATTTGGATTTTCAAAATTAGTAGATCGGTTGTTTAATCGCTTAGAAGTCACCTAGTAGTTGTTTAACCCTTCATTAGGGATTTTAAAATTGTTTTCATGGTCATATAGTTGCAGCAAGTAGTTTTTAAAGTTTTGTTTCCTCAATTAATCCGAAAATGGCTTAGATTAGATAGCTTCATGCATTCCTAATGCTTTTAATCTCTACCCCTTTGGATTGATACCTAAAATACTACAATGACAAGAGTAGTAGAATTTTAGGAATTGAGTGTTTGAACCTAAAAAATCACATTCATCCTCAATTCATCAAGTTCTTGAAGTTGAACTAGCCTTTTCTCTTGAGCTGTCTTGAGAGAGAAATTCAATTGCTTCACAGTCCAAAGAGCCTTGTGCTCTAACTCCACAGGAAGGTGACAAGATTTGCCATAGAGGAGGTTGAAAGGCATGGTACCAATGGGAGTCTTGAAGGCTGTCATATATGCCCAAAGAGCATCATCCAACTTGCTAGACCAATCCTTCCTAGTCACTCCTACGGTTCTCTCTAAGATGGTCTTGATTTGCCTATTTGAAACCTCCACTTGTCTACTTGTTTGAGGGGTGATATGGTGTGGCTACCTTGTGTTTATCTTCATGTCTCCTCAAGAGACTCTCAAAAATCTTGTTGATGAAGTGGCTACCTCCATCACTAATTACCATCTTATGAACTCCAAACCTTGGGAAGATGATTGTCTAGTAAAGTTTAACCACCACCTTTGAATCATTTGTTGGTGATGCTATGGCCTCCACCCACATAGACACATAGTCTACTGCCACAAGGATGTACTTGTTGCCATATGAGGATGGAAATGGACCCATAAAATCAATCCCCCAAACCTCAAAGACTTCCACTTCAAAGATAGGTACTTGTGGCATCTCATTTCTCTTGGTTATGTTCTCAGCCCTTTGGCACGCCTCACATGCCTTAATGAACTCATGTACATTAAAGAGTGTAGGCCACCAAAAATCAGCTTGTAGAACCTTTGTGGCTGTCTTGAAAGTTGCAAAGTGGCCACCATAGGCTAAACCATGACAAGCTAGGAGAATTTCCCTTCCTTCATCTCTTGGCACACACAGGCGGTATAGGCTGTCCACACACTGCTTGTATAGGTATGGATCGTCCCAATAGTAGTGAGAGACATCCCTCATGAATTTCTTCCTATGGTAACGGTCCAATAATAGGCTCTTCTCCAGAAGCCAAATAGATAACAATATCCGCATACCAAGGGAGATCATCTTCCTTGAGACTCAAAACTTCTTCAAGCTTCTCCTCTAGCTTTGCACAAACCAAGGTATTTGATAAGAGGAATTTTCCTTGTTCTTAAACAATTACTCAAACCCCACTCATGTCATTGTAGTGTTTGAGGATCAATCCATATGGGTATGGTTTTGACAATAGGAATGCATAAAACTCTTTAATATAAGCAAGCATAAAAGTTTTGAGGTTTAACTAACAACCTAAGTGATCAAACAAACCAAACAAAAGTGACTAACACCTTAATTAAGCAATAAATACACTAATCAAGCAAATTAAAAGCTAATTAACTACTAATCAAGATTAT
>JAHZTW010000006.1:21019506-21037324 GCA_020283515.1 Alliaria petiolata
AATCTTGCAATCTAGGATATATTCTTTCATCTCTCTTCTTATTAAGGTGTTCCTAATGCCAAATAGCTAATCTTTGCTATTTTGGATCATAAGCATTTCACACACCCACCAAGTGTTTGATGAAATGCTTGAACCACTTTTCTAAGAGATTTACATTCCTAGCCTAAGACATTAGTTGCCTAGGGTGTTTATCATGCCATTTAGACTTATGATTAATGCTTGCTAATCATTTTAATTCTAACACATCATTAGTTCATTAGGGTGAATAGAAAAGGGATTAGTACCACACATCATGGATTAGTCTTTATTAGTGTTCTAGGCATAGATATAGCTTGTTTAGTTGCTTAAATGATTGCAAGGTTGGCCATTTAGATACCCAAATCAATGATTCCATCCCTAGGTTTCGTTTTTAGTAATTTAATAATCTTGATTAGTAGTTAAACGTTTGATTAGTGCTTGATTAGTGATAATTAAGGTTTTAAATTATATAATTAGTCTTGTAGTATCTCCTTTAGCTAGTAGTTTGCTTTTAATAGTTCCTTGTCACTTGAATTTCGAATTTGGCTTAGCTTAAACAAAACTTTGTATTCCTTTTGCATCAAACTCCCAAGATGGATTGAATATCTCAAGTATTGCAATGATATGAGAGCAATTGGGAAATTGCTTAAAAGTGTAAAAATCCTTGTTTCAATTTGGCGCCGTTGCCGGGTTGGGATTGTTTGATCACTAGGATTTAAGTTTAGTTTGAGACTAAGTTCTTCTTTTGTGATTATTGACCATCTACTTTTCTAGATTTCAGTTCACCTTGAATGCATTTAAGATCCGAAGTAGACAACAACTTTCAAGGTTTTCAAGAGATTGATCAATTGGAAAGGGTTGCTAGGATTGCATGAAGGGAAGCTAAAAGGTTAGATAGGCTGAGAATGGAAGATCATCCAAGGGAACAACATCCTCAAGCTGCTGTCCCATCACTCATGGAGCAAGCACAAAGGGGCAATGGAAACCCTTTGCATGCGCCAAGACAAGGGAGAACAATTGGGGATGGTGATGCTCCAAATATTCATCAAAATAGATATGGTATTCAGCTTCCACCAGTTAAAAACAATACCTTTGAAGTGAAGCCAGCTTTTATCTCCATGGTTCAACAAGACAAGTTCCATGGTTTGCCAATGGAAGATCCACTTGATCACTCGGATAACTTTGATAGAGTTTGTGGGTTGTTCAAGATGAATGGTGTGAGTGAGGATGCTTTCAAGCTAAGACTATTTCCCTTCTCTCTTAGGGATATAGCAAGGCAATGGGAGAAAAACTTGGCTCAAGGAACCATCACCTCTTGGGATGAATGCAAGAAGGCATTTCTATCTAAGTTCTTCTCCAACTCAAGGACTGCCAAGTTGAGGAATAAAATCTCAAGTTTCACTCAAAAGAATAATAAGTCAATTAATGAAGTATGGGATAGGTTCAAGGGCTACATAATGCAATGCCCTCATCATGGCTTCACACAAGAGTCTCTACTAAGCACCATCTATATAGGGGTCCTTCCAAAGATTAGAATGCTTCTTGATACAGCAAGTAATGGAAAATTCTTAGGAAAAGAAGTAGAAGATGGTTTGGAGCTTGTATAGAATCTTGCCTTGAGTGATGGTAATTACAATGAAGACTATGATAGAGCTCCAAGGGGAGGTGAATATGAATCTCACAAGAAAGACATGCAGTCTCTACATGATAAGATGGACAAGCTCATGTCCTCCAATCAAAGGTATGTACATTTTGTTGGTGAGAATCAAGAAAAATGTGATGATCAAGTTGGGTCTCAAGAGAGTGAAGAAGAGGTCAATTTCGTGGGTGGCCAAGGAGGCTACAACAACAACTACAACAACAACTATAAGGGGAATAACAACCTCTCTTATAGAAGTAATAATGTAGCCAACCCCGAAGACCAAGTCTACCCTCCACAAGCTACTCAAAGCACACATTTAGTACCTTACAACAATCAACAAAAGGGTTATGCACCAAGGTCTAACTACCAAGGATGAAACCAATGCAACTATGGTGGTCCAAAGTACAATGCTCCACCATTTTTTTCTCAAGCTTCACAAGGTCCTCCCCTAGATAACATTCCATTAATGTTTCAACAAATACTTCAAGGTCAAGCTAATAGTGATGTTAATGTGGGAAAGAAGATTGCTGAGATTAACACAAGGATGGATTCTACACTTAATGAGCTTGCCACTCAAATAGGAGGTCTTCAACACAAGTTCAGGCAACTTGAGAACAAAGGCAAGGCTTCTACCTCCAATTCTCAAGGCACTTTACCCGGTAAGCCCGAAGCTAACCCAAAAGAGTATTGCAATGCTATCTTCACTATTGATGAGGATGAGTATGAGAATGCTGTGCTAGAGTTGAGCAACTATTCGAAGCTCCTCTATGATACATCCATATTCAATGAGGACATTGAAGTTCAAGATGGGGAGGTGGTCATTGAAAATGACTCCATGGTTGTTGCTACTGAAATGGGTAAAGAAGTGTTTGATGAACACAAAGCTTCTACAAAAGCAAGAGTTGAGGAGGATGTAAGAGAAGTGGCTAAGAAGAGTGAAGGAGGATCTTGTGATCTCCTTATCTATAAACCACCACTCCCATATCCTGAGCGGATTTTGACTAAGGCACAAAAGAAAGTGCTCTCAAGCTTTAGAGGAAGTATGGAGAAAGTTGGAGCACCTTTGCCCAAGGGGGAGAGTTTGTTTCAAGTCAAGGATCAAATAAGGTTCATCAAAGACTTGCTAGCTAATAGGGAGAAGGTAGAAGAGCTGATTGAAAGCCTTGATCCACCAAGCACAACAAGGGATGAGCCTAAGACTATTCCAAAGCTTGGTAATCCCGAATTTTTTTTTATTTCTAGCTCTCTTGGGAATTTAAAGATTGATGAAGCTTTGTGTGATTCTGGATCAAGTGTCAATGTGATGTCCCTTGAAATGTTTAAGAGCCTTGGGATTACAAACCTAAAGAAGTATCCCTCACCTATTACCTTTGTTGATGCTTCCTCAAGGCAACCAATAGGCCCTGTTGAAGATTATCCATTGAAGATTGGTGAGTGTCTAGTCCCAACTGACTTCATAGTCATGGACATGGTTCAAGCAGCAAGGCTACCTCTTCTCCTAGGAACTCCCTTCCTCAATACAGTTGGCGCGAGCATTGATTTCGCCAACAAGAGGGTGATTTTAAAGAGTGTGAATGATAAGGTCTTCTATCCTATGAAGCCTTCTACCTTGGGTTTTTGTAGCACAATCACATGTGCTACTATGGAAATTGATGAAAACCCACCATATACAAAGGAGCAGCTGATGGGATTCACTTGTGTGATGCTGAAGGATAATGATACCTTCGACCACAATGAGTATGATGGGTCAAGCTTTGATGGTGTGAGTCTTCTTGCTATGTTTGATGAAATCAATATGGTGGAACATATAGCTGAGCCACCAAGGAGGGCAAGAAGGAGGTCTAAGAAGAAGAAGAAGGTGTTAGACATTGGAGCAAACACCATGTTCATAGAGAAGGGAGGAGGAACTTCATATCCACTCCATGACCTTCCCAATGTGTAAAAGGTTTGAAAAATCAAGCTTAGTGACGTTAAACAAGCGCTCTTGGGAGGCATTCCCATGTTATCCTTGTATATATTCTTGTTTTTATTCTATAATCATGTTTCTTTGAGTTTTGAAAAGTCTTAGGTTGAGTATGGAGGGCTATGAGATCTCCCACCCCTCAGTCAAGCAATCCATCATACTCCATGGAGTCTTACTCCTCCTCCTCCATTCGTTTCTGATTGAGGTAACACTCCAAACCATTGTAAATACCATTTAGTTTCTATTTTTTCATTTCGAAATCTTCTTCAAGCTTGGATTACACAAGAGACTGTGTAATTTAAGTTTGGGGGAGTATGGTGTATTTGATCTTGTGTTTTGTGATCTTATTTTCCTTTCTCATGCATATTTGAGTCTCATGCATTTCATATATGGCATAGAAAAACCAAAAAATAAGAAAAATTTCAAAAATTTCAAAAATTTCAAAAAAATAGCATGTAGTTGCATTTGCATTTGTCACATAAATAGGATTGAGTCTAGCTTTCATATAGGATTGCATTCTTGCATAGGGGGCAGTGATAGATTTTCCTTGTAAGGTGTTAAGCTCATGAATAAGTTCAAGGCCCTAGTTAGTAGTTCTTTGATGCTTGATGTGCAAACTTTGAAAGTAAAGATAAACCCTACTTGGACCTCACCATTTGAAACGCAAGTCTAAATTGAAGCAAGCTTTGAATAGAAACCACTCTCTTGAACTTGAACTTAATTTGAATGAACAATTATCATGGTCATGCATTGTTAGAGAACTTGTGGATACCATATACATATTTGTGTTATCTTCTTTCCTTTTGCCACTCTTGTTAACCCAAATAGCAGACTCTCATCTTTAGAGCGGTTAAGATCAAGCACCCTAGCTAAGCTTTCTTTGAGACCTCTGCCTTATTGAGTGCATTAGGCCTTTTTCTTCTTGTGAACTTAGCAAAAAGTGTTGAGTTTAGAGCGACAAGGATAGGCTTCCATGTAGCTAGCTCGAAACAATGAGCTAGGTGATTGGCTAGGCTTCTTGGGTGGGACTTGTGGTTTGACATTGAATTAAAAAGAAGGTTTGCAAAGTGGAGATGGTGAGAAGGGGAAAATGAAAATTTTGTGACAAGTGTTGGCCAAGTGTATTATGCTCTAAGTGTTCAAAAGAAAATCCTCTAGAAGTGAAAAGTAAAGAAGCCAAGAAAAAGAAAAAAAATATGGCTAAGTTAAGAAAAGAAAGAGGATAGCAAAGTGTAAAATAAAAGAGCTTGAAGTGAAAGTGTGCCAACACTTGTGGTTGTAGAAGATGTTTTCCCTAAGTGTTTAAAAGAAAAAGAAAAGTGTTCTAGCTTCTTGTGGGTATGGCACAATGCCTTGTAATGGGTAGCCTAGGTTGGACTTGGTGAGTGAGCTTAAAAGAAAATGAGAGTGAAAAACATTTGTGTTACAAAGGGTAGATGAAAGTTTGTCCTTGTATACATAGGTTGCTTTTTACTCTTAGCATTTTGCCAAGGTTCACTTGTTCATTGAGAGATCCCATAGCATTGGAACTCCATGAAGTTGAGATCATTTTCATCTCAAAACCTTGCCCAAAACCAAACAAGTTAGCTAGCATTGCATGATTCATGATCCATGGTTACCACTTAATGAATGTTAAAGAGTTGGTGAAAATGAATGCTTGTGTAGGTTGAGGCTTGGGTTCACTTGAATGAGTATGGGTATGGCTAGACCTTTTGGAGTAGAGTTTGCACCTAGAGCATCGTAGAATTAAGAACTAGGACCATTGAATTGATTTATTTACTTTACACTTTTGGATTTGAGTTCCCTCTTTCACACCTCACTCTTGAATTTGTCATATGTGTTTGTTTGAGGGCAAGCAAAAGGCAAGTTTTGGGGAGTTGATAATTAACATATTTACACCATTTTGGCATCCATTTAGTGTAGTGTTTGCATTGATTCATGCATATAACCTGATAGTTTTAGTCTTGTTTGTATCCATTTTAGAGTATAGTAAGTCTTAGGATAGTCCTAGTGCATTTTGTTGCATTTTGGAGTGTTTTTAGGTACTTTGGAGGACTTTGGAGAGTATGGAGGTTTAACAAGGCTTGGAGGATAGCACATGATCTAAAGGGGGCCAAAGTGGAGCAAAGGAGTGAGCAAAATGTACTTGGACGCACTAAACCGCTTCAGGGGAGATCTGATCGATCAGCAGATCGATCAGAAGCTAGGACCTGATAGATCAAACGAGGCAGGAAGACTAGATCGATCAGCCGATCGATCATACCATTTTGGCTGATGGATCAAACGCAGCAGGGGAATCTGATCGATCAGAAGATTAATCATACTATTTTGGCTGATCGATCAGAAGATTGATCATATTATTTTGGCTGATCGATCTGAGGTGTGTTTTACCCAAACCCGACCAGGTCAATACCCGGTTTGTTCCGGGTTGACCCGGTTCGTGCACTGTTCACAATAAATATTCATAACCTAATTTTCTTAAGGATCTCATGTTCTTGCTTAGAAAACTTTCTCCTTTAGGTTCCATGTAATTTGTAAGACCATTTTCAAGAGTTTATGCAATTTAAGAGTTTCCCTTTATTAATCTTTCATCTTCTCTAATCATGTTTTGCTTATCTTCTATCATGGATTTGATGGGCTTAATAATGATAAGTGAGTAGTCTCTTAGGAACTTGGGGATGGGTTAGATTTAGGGTTTTCTAATGGTTCAATCTTGCAATCTAGGATATATTCTTTCATCTCTCTTCTTATTAAGGTGTTCTTAATGGCAAATAGCTAATCTTTGCTATTTTGGATAATAAGCATTTCATACACCCACCAAGTGTTTGATGAAATGCTTGAACCACCTTTCTAAGAGATTTACATTCCTAGCCTAAGACATTAGTTGCCTAGGGTGTTTATCATGCCATTTAGACTTATGTTTAATGCTTGCTAATCATTTTAATACTAACACATCATTAGTTCATTAGGGTGATTAGGAAAGGGATTAGTACCACACATCATGGATTACTCTTTATTAGTGTTCTAGGCATAGCGATAGCTTGTTTAGTTGCTTAAATGATTGCAAGGTTGGCCATTTAGATACCCAAATCAATGATTCCATCCCTAAGTTTCGTTTTTAGTAATTTAATAATCTTGATTAGTAGTTAAACGCTTGATTAGTTATAGTTAAGGTTTTAAATCATATAATTATTCTTGTAGTATCTCCTTTAGCTAGTAGTTTGCTTTTAATAGTTCCTTGTCACTTGAATTTCGAATTTATCTTAGATTAAACAAAACTTTGTATTCCTTTTGCATCAAACTCACAAGATGGATTGATATCTCAAGTATTGCAATGATATGAGCAATTGAGAAATTGCTAACAAGTGTAAAAAATCCTTGTTTCAATACGCTGCTAAAGAAGTTCTCCAAGGGCTGTGTCGAGCTTGGTAGCTCGACACAAATGCTCGATACAAGTTGGGGTCGGTTTTCACCCTGACAAGATCGATCGAGGAAACGGTTAAATATGGAAGACGATTTCCAAGCCGAGCATAAGCCGAGCACAATCCGGGCTCGGCTGGGTGCACAAACTGTGCAGAAACCGAGCCAAACCGAAGAATTTATGAATTATGCATGAACTGAACCGAGCCATTCGTAAACCGAATTGACATCTTCTCTCGATGATCCGAGCCAAAAGTCCACACAACGATCCAAGCCCGAGACGAGATACGAGGCCAAACTCAAGGTACAAGGCCGAGCCCAAGACGGATCGTTGCACAAATGGGCCGAGCCCAAGCCCACGAGGAAGTCCGAAGCAATGTTCGCCCTAGACGACGAAACCTCGTGGAAGGGAGCGCCGAAAAGAGAAGATAAGAGGAAATCTACAAGAAGATTTCCCGGGATCCTGACCTAGATTAAGTCGATATGTATAAATAGAATTCTTAGTTCATTAGAAGGGGGATCCGTGTTTTACCTAGCAAAACACTTGTACCATAAAAGCTTATCTAAGCAGCAATAATAAAATCACCATCTTTGGATCTTTGCTTTGTTTCTAACTTAGAATTCTCGTGTCCTCTTGTTTTATTAACAGATAATCTATTGTCTGAAATTCAACACACACAATTTGGCGCTAGAAGGAGGGTAAAAGAAGAATTCTTACACCGAGAACCGACACAAATGAATCCGAGAAGATGACAACCTGAAGAACCGACGCCGACAACACCACCGAAGCGGCGAACCTTCCGGGCGCAACCGGAGTGAATTCTCCCGCAGGAGACCAGACGCCCGAAGCTACTCAGCAAACGCCAGCGTAAGCCGAGACGATCTCAGCATCCTTGACGGAGATGAAAGACATGATGGCGGCGCAAGCGAAGAAGACGGCGGAGCACGGAAAAACCCTCGAGTACCTGACTACGGAGAGCTGAGCCCAGAGCCAGCGGATCGGAAGCTTAACGCCGACGATGAATTCCCTCGACAGACTTAGGAGACACGGACTTAACCCGACGGTGCTCAATTTCTCGACCCCAGGAGCGAACAACAACCGAGCAGGAGGCTCGGGAACTTTCTGGATGCAACACATCTCTGGAGAACAGACTCCCGCGGCGACGAGGCCAAACATCACCGAGCCACCCCGTCTAACCGAAGAGGAGTCGTCGAACGAGGAAACCCGCAACTTGACGGAACCCTTGGCGAACCCATTGATGGCTCGGTGGCCACAACAGCAACCGGAGAAGAGCGAGCCGAGGAGCCAATCACACAAACTGACGCGAACATCGCCCCGGCGCGACAAGTTGGAACTTCAGGAGAATGTCTTGACTCGGAGCAAGATCAAGAATTGGCTGAAGAAGAGGAAAATCTCCTATGGGCCGAACAAATGCGCTACCAAGACGAGTCATGAAGGATGAACCAAAACCGCTTCGCCGAGCCCAACTCGGCAAACCGAGGCGACGCGCTTAACGAGATCTGAGCCGACTTGGCTCGGGCGAACGCCGAGGTTAGAGCGATCCCATCACAAGTACACAAGGCGACGAGCGCGGTGCCATCAATCGACCTTATGCTGGAAGAAGCCAGATGACGCCGTTCACAGCGCGTATCACCGAGGCGAGGGTGTCTGATCCCGGAAAGTTTCGCCTCCCCGTGTATGAAGGGTCAACAGATCCCAAGGAGCATATAAGGGCTTTCTGCACCACCATGGCGCAAGCAAACCTCAGGGAAAATGAGCGTGACGCGGGCTACTAAGTTCATGAAACAATATTCCATGTTTATGAACCGAGGCGTATTTAACGTTTGTCTCTGGACGTTGTCTCAAGGACCGACCGAACCACTGAGAGCTTTCATGGGACGCTTTAAGCGGTGATGTCGAAAGTAGGAGACGTGAGCGACGAAGGAGCACTCGAAGCGTTGAAGAAATCTCTTTGGTATAAATCAGAGTTCAGGGCAGAGATTTGGCGTAACAAACCCCAAACCATCCAAGACGCCATGCATCGGGCTTCAGACTTCATACTCGAGAAGGAGGAATTCCGAATCTTGTACCAACGTTTCGGACCAACAAAATCGACAAACAAGAGTCAAGTACTGCCGAGCCATCCAAGCCACGCAAGGAACCGCTCGAGCAGCACCTATGTTCACCACGAAGGACCGAACTTCAGCGCCGAGCGAGGAGCCGGACGAGGCCAAGGAAGAACAAACAGAAACACGTGGACTAGGAATTCGAACTCGTACGATGAAAAGGCCTACTGCGAGATCCACAAGACATATGGACATCTAACGGCTCGAGCGCACTCGACTCGCTGGAAAGAAAAAGTATTTTGCCAACGAACTTTCTTCCGATTGAAAGCCTTTGCGACGTTCCAAATATCTGCCGGACACCGAAGCAGCAGTTGAGGAACTAAAACAAATACAAAAAAGAGGTGATTAGGCCCTGAACGAAATCACGGTAATGGGAAAAGGCCCCAAGTTTCACTTTGGTCTTCTATTGAGTTTTCCCCATTCCTCCTTAGTTTTCTCGACCCAATCTTTCGAGACAGAGGCGCCGTTAATGAAAACATAGAAGAACCGACTCTCCCAATCCGGATCTTTACTCGGGAAATCCCAGATTATTCTTTGATCCCTCTTATTCCCAATATAATACCCACCAGTTTCACCTCGGCATCGGATCTCAAGCAGGTTCTTGAGATGTTCGATCGAGAGCTCGATTCCACTCTCATAACTCAGAGTCAGCATACCTACTAGATGGCACAGCGAACGAGGCATCAACTGGGCGAGAGCAATACCGTACAACAACAAGTATTCCGAGATAAGTCGTGGGATCAGAAACCACAACCAGCATCCATCGAAAAAGACCATACACCGTGAAATACCCAGATGGAGGCTTGTTAGCTCTGTCCGTTTTTGCAGGGAGCCTGAATTCAACTCCCTCGCTGATCTCAAAACGGGCTCGTATCCCTGACAAAGAGTCTGGCGTCGAGAGGGAAGAACCAGGCGGATCGATGACTTCTTTCTTCTTCCGATGCCTCAAAGCTTTTTCTTTCTAGAGTCTCACCAGTTCTTCCAGCTCTCGCCTTGCCTTGACCGGGTCCCAATTCCAGTCGTTGTCTTCAAGCTTCGGCTCAACGAGTGGCAACGAACATTTCAACTTCGAAGTAGACGCCTCGTCATAACATGCTGCGGGAGGCTCGTCTGAGCGGTCGGCAAATAAAGGAATTATTATCTTCCCCAATCTTGTTAGGGAATTAGCACAGTCAACAGAGTCCTCAAGGTCGGAAACGCCTCGGCGACAAGCTCGACATTTTACGACAAGTTAGAAACCGAGCTGACACCTCACCTCGGTAACCGAGGAAAATACCTTGGCTTCAAAGAAGAACTCATAGCAAAGTTAGATTTCGAGGCGACGAGGTGAATCACCTCGGCAACTAAGCAACACCTCGACAACAAGATCAAACGCCTCAGAAAAAAATCAAGGCACCTTTTGGACATCGATCTTACCCAACTTGGCACCTCGTCACACACACTCGTACATCTAACGAGCTGGGGGCTACCTGTTGGGGTCGGTTTTCACACAGGCAAGATCGATCGAGGAAATGGCTAAGTATGTAAGGTTATTTCCGAACTGTGCATAAACCGAGCACAACCCGGGCTCGGCTCGGTACACAAACTGTGCCGAAACCGAGATGAACCGTACCATGCATAAACCGAACACAATCCGGGCTCGGCTCGGTGCACAAATTGTGCATAAACAGAGCCGAACCGAACCAAGCATAAACCAAGAACGATTGATACGTAGATTTATTGTCTACTTGGTCAATGACCCACCACTTATAACCGTTTGTAGTATAGTGTATGGGGGGTATCAATCCATTTTGGGAGTGTTTAGTGGACAGATCGGTTCTATCGGTATTACAAGTCAAGCTTAAAGTGGTAAAAGATTGGAACTTTATTACTAGAAACTACTAAAGGCTAGATCTTGTGTCACTCAAGACCATAAAATTAAGAACTTAATACTACTTGAGTAAGAAGTAATGACTTAGACGGTAAAAAGATAAGCTTTATAAATAAAAGAAGGATCAAGATGGGTTTTATGAACTAGGTGACTCCCGGATTGTTTATCAAGCTAAAGCTTTTGGATAACATCAAGACTTGGTCTTTAGATGGTGATTTGTAGGTAAAGGGATCCACAAATCGTTTAGCCCATGGCGTTTGGGTCTAAACTCTTTGAATCTCTATCACCATAGACTAGCTCCCGCTTAGCGGTACAATAGAAGAAACAAGCATGCTAAAACGTCCCTGTTGAACCGTAAGACTCCTAGACAGATGCACTGTCTGAGCCTAGGAAATCAAACTCTTGTTTACGGGTTTGGCTAAGCAAGCATGTGGCGTTCATGTCAAGCCGCCTATAGTCTTTAGACTAGATGATCAAACTAGACTAAGCATTGAGAATGATAAACAAGAAAGAATCTAACTTTATGGTCTAGCTAAGCAAGAAATGTAAATCCGAGAATCCTTTGGTTCTTTTAACCCATCAAAACTCTTAAAAAGACTACTCACGCGCCATTAGAGAAACCTCAAGATCCATAAGGATAAGAAGGTTACTCATGGCTTGCGAGATAGTCAAAAACAAAGAAAGGAAGAAGCTTTAACAATAAATGCTAAGAAACAAGACTTGATAACTTCAAAATAACATAAAAGATTCAAGCTTTTGAAACAAAGCTTTAATGGAGAAAAGTCTAAGAGTTTTGGTTACAAGAAAGACAGAAAAGAAATTGTGGAACGTGAGAAAGAGAGATAGGCGTGGGGAACAAAGTATTTATACACAAAAGAGGAAAAACCTAAAACGTTGGGACCACTTGCCCGAAATAGGTACTCTTTTGGACTGTAGCGTATCAGCTTCAGGTCGTGGAAGCAAGGCCGATATGCTAACTCTTTGTGTTCTTCGGGCAATCTTCATATCGGGGAATGATCTCGGGATCTTGCCGTTGCGAAGTCCGTTGCGTGTTGCCGATATCGGACTAATGCTGATGCCTTGCTCCGATATTCGTCCTTGGTGAATCGCCTTGTTGGATCTTCATTCCGGGTTGCCTACTTCGGGATCAAGCCACTACTGCTCGTCGGGGTTTGACCATGTGTTTGTCCGTATCGGATAAGGGGTCGTGATCTGTGCCCGACATAGTGCATTTTCCCCTTCCTTGATCTCTCTTTGGACTTTTGTTTCTTGGGTCATCCTCCATACACCATAGTTCCTGAGAAAACACTCCAAAACATGCAAGAATATGCAAAGACCTAACCTAATGCATCCAGACCTAACATGAGTGGAAATGAGACAAAGACAAAGATAAAAGTGCATGAAAGGAAACCTAAATAGTATGAAATGCATGCTAAAAATATGTAATTTACAGAGATATCAACATCCCCAAATTTGCTTTTTTGCTTGTCCTCAAGCAAAAGCCAACCGGAGGGGTGAGGTTTGAAAAGAAGGTGTAAGTGTGAATCCAAAACGCCATTTAAAAGAAATCAAGTCAATGTCTAAGTACAGGTTTCTAGGATGCAGACTGAATTCTACCTACTCAAAAAGCCTTAGCCGCATTCATGACATCATCGAATTAAACCAATCTCAACTTAGATGCACATTCAAATTCCCAATTCTCTTTAACATTCTTTAGAAAATTCAAAGTGTGGATCCTATTCATGCTTATCAGTCAACTCACTTCGTTCAGGGTAAGGTCACGAGATAAAGATGAAATCGTGGTGCTATCGGGTTAAGTGTTTGAAACAGGATAGCTCATGAAGGGAATCTTCTTAATGCAAAATGCTAAGGATAAAAACTAATGGATGCATACAAGGATAAATTCCCATCTACCCAAGCACTTATTTCGTTTTTCTACCCTAGTCTAATCCGTCCCTTCCTAAGCTACCATTTTCTTTGCATTTCGCCTTATACCCGTTATTCCTCCTCGTGTTACCTTTTCTGGTCATCCTCTGGGAACTTCTTCTGGGCTGGAGATCGGTTTCGGCTTTACTTTTGGCTCCTTCGTAGCGTTCCTTGTATTTCATCTTTGGTGTTGTTGGCCGGTTTTTGCTTTGTTGTTTTGGCCTTCTTTGCTTCTTTTGGAATCGCCTTTTCTTCTTTTAGTTTCGAGCTTCCTTTGTAGCCGCCATCTCCTTATACGTGTCCCCGTCTGACTCAGTTATTTTCTTCCTTTCCTTTTCCTTCATTATATCAACAATCGGAGCCCACCCTTTCCTAGTCTAACCAGCAATATCGGCCTAGAATATCGGTATCAAGCCGTTTCAGTATCTAAGCACCTAACCTAGTGTTGACTCGAGTTGTGAGCCAACGTCTACATGGGAATCCAACCTTGTCAGTCTAAACCCAACACTTTTTGCCTAAGAAGATTCGAAAATTTCATGCAAAGGCCTCACATACACTCACAAAAGTGTTTATGGTTTCAAACAAAAGGTTAAGGCTTCGGGTGTGGTCTGGTACTTGGACTAGCAAAAGGGTGGTAAAACGGGAAAGAAAGTCCAAGTGAAATCTATGAGTTGATAACAAGCATGCACAAGGTAATTAAATTTTCAGTATTAACGGTTCAAGTTCAATAGGAAAACGGTTCAAATCGCAATGCATCTAGCTAAAACCAAATTTTACAATATGAATTCCAAATGTGGTGTTGCCTGAAGCTCGGTCTAATTCAAAATGCATCAAACAAACAAGAACTAAGGCATTAAATTTATAACTTAAAAATGGCTATTTACAAGGACTCATTACACTTTACACCCTATGCGAATGCTATGAATCATAAATGAATGCATCTAGACTCAATACTAAAATGTAAATTTAACTAAATGGTTTTCTTTTTGTGGGATAATTTTCAAAAAATTTCAATGTTTTTGCTTTTTCTATGCAAATATATGAATGCATGCTATCTACTCTAAGTGAATGCATGTACTATGTACTCCCCAAAACTTAAATCACACAGTCCCTGTGTGATAGGAGAGAGAAAGAATACAATCCTAAAAATGCAAAATTTAAAACAAAAAGCAAAAATAAAAAGAAAAATGCTTATATACAGAGGTTTTGGAGTGCTACCTCAATTTTCGGTGTGATGTGAGGACGTGGTGTCCTCACTGGTTGAGAGGGATGGGTTATCGGATTCTGGTACCGGGGATTGGCTAGCACGCCTTTTCCTTGATATGATCCCCTCGTGATGAGAGGATCTTCCAGGCTCGCTTTGCTGGTGCTCCCTTGGCATAAACGAGAAGGAATGCCTCTCTTGAAGCATTTGGTTGTCTGCTTCCTCAGACCCTTCTTCTCCTTCTTCATCTTCTGGCTCCGCATGTGACATATTGGCTTCAAGCCGTGGTGACGAGGTCGATCATTTCAGTTTTGACGTGAGAACTTGATTTGGCCTTTCAGACCCTTCATGTGCCCTTTGATTCCCTTCACCGTAGAGACCAACTTTCGAATTGACCGGTCTTGACACTTGCAGTACCACTGGAGCACGTTGATCCGATCATGTGCCGACTTGAGGGTTTGGTGCGTACCACTCGTGATTGGATAGAAGTGGTAGCGCTCTGCTCCATAAACTGGGAAGCCGTACTCGTCAGTAGGCTCCTCATAACCTTCCTCTTATGCTTCGTCTTCCTCAGCAACCATATCGGCTTCTCCCCGATATTCTTCCTCGTAATCTCCATGGAAGTCAGCTCCATAGGGGAAGAGGTTCTCATCTTGTGGCTCGAAGTCCAGATGCTGGGGTTCTCTGATTGTGGTCAGGTACGGATTCGGCAGGAATAGCACGGTTGCTATGTTTGATGGGAGGGTGAACTGATATCGGTGCCCATGCCGATATGGCTTCCCGGGGAATTGGCACTTCTTCAAATACGAGATGTCTATCCAACGAATCCCGTGCGGTGGTTCCTCCAGGTCGACTCACAATTCCTCCACAGCCTACTTGAGGCCTATCACTTGGTGTGGAAATCATCCACGATTTGTAGTGGAGGAGCTCCTTGGGTAGGATCGTGATCAACCCGGTACACCTCCTGCTTCCCCTCAGCTCAGTCCCATTTCGGGTCTCTTGGACGATCTCCACCAGACCGTCATCCATTGTCTCCAGCTCTTTAGTTAGGACAGCGCCACACTACTTTCGTGCAAAGAATGTATGTGCAATGGCTCTTTGCACATACCTCAAGGCTGGGTGCCTAATCCTGGTGCTCTTGTTCACTCCAGGCTTGTACGTGCCTACCTCAATGTGACCCCACAGAGCCTCCAGCTCCTCCCTTTTGATGTTAAGGGACATATCACGTATATCGCCTTGGCTGAATCCGAATATCGACTCGAGATCCCGAAATGACATTCGGTGAGCCTTGCTCCCATACCTGAAATGGATGTAGCCATCTCCATCTTCCTCTGGAGTCTCCTCTCCGAATGCGTAGAACGTCACTTCCAGTGATGCCAAAAACTGGAAGGTTGCCTCATCGTGAGATGCATAGGCATCCTCCATGAATTGTCTTAGACCCATCGCATTGAAGAGGATTTGGCAATCCTCGTAGATGCCTAGCTCCACCATGGTTTCCTCGTGGGGGTAGCGTGTGGCTTTGAACTCCATTCGCCTGAATGTTGCACGCATTTTGGCCAGTGTGGGTCGGGAACTCGCGCTTCTTCTTCCCGATGCACGTGTGGGCGAGCAAACCGTGACGGCTCGGCTAGAGCTCCCGATTGGTCTCTTTCCATCTCTCTTCTCGTATTGGTAGTCTCTCGATCTCCCAAGGATATGATATATCATGGGTTTTACCGGTTTTTGACCATGATATAAGTCCATTTTATAGAATCTTTTGGTCTTTTTAGAGTCCTATTAGAGTCTTTGCAGGTTCAGGTACGTTTGGAGCATAATTGGAGATTTTTGATCATTCTGGAGCATTGTGGAAGAAGCTGCGAAGTGATGAAGTCTGAGAGGCGGATTTTACGATGAGTGTCGATCGACTCTACATTGGTGTCGATCGACACCAATCAAGGATTAATCGAGCCGCCCAACTTTACCAAGTCCTGAAGGAAAAAGGAAATACCCAGAAGTTTCCATTATTTACAAGAGTGCCCAATTCGTGTTTTTACCCTTATTTAAGGATTTCAGAGCCATTATTTAGGCTACACATTATTTTAGAGAGATATTTTTATAGAGCTTTTGGAGAGAAGAATTTGACTCCTTTAGAGCAGATTTGGAACTCCTTTATTTCTTCTATTGATTTTTTTTATGCTTTCTATTCAAATAATGATTTATGTTTCATTGATCATGTCTGAGTAGTTTGCTTGTTAGGTTTAGGGTTTTTCAAAGGTGCTTGATGAATTGTTAGGATAAAATCATTAGAGTTCTTCATCTGGATTTGTGTTTAATGCTTATTCTAGCTTCACCACCTAGAATCTGATATTAGGTTAATTAATAGATGCGAGAGTATTATTGATTGCATGAACTAATGTTAGATGAGCAAAATACCTATTCACAAAGAGATTTTGTTTAGGAATTTTGTGAACAATCGAACCTGTTATTAATGCTTGTCTGAATTGATAAGATTTGCAAAGAGATTTGGAATTCTAGGGTTTAGACATAGAAAGTCTTCGCAGCGAGAGTTGGTTGATTTTATAATTGTGTTTCGAGTTCAAACCGGAAAATTGAGTTTTTCGGCTAAACCCGTAAAATACAGTTTTCCACCAAAATCGTAAATTTACGTTTTCCCATCAAAACTGTCAAAACCGTAAACCTGTGTTTTCCACCAAAACTATCAAAACCGCAAAATCGTGTTTTCTCGCCAAAACCATCAAAACTGCAAAATCACGGATTTTCACCAAAATTGCAAAATCACTTTTTTCAATCAAAATCTTCAAAACCGAAAACCCGCGTTTTTTGGCCAAAGTTGCAAAATTGCGTTTTCTCGCAAAAACCGCCAAAACAGCCAAAACAGTAAAATCACATTTTTCTGTCAAAAACGCAAAACCGCATTTTTTGTCAAAACCGCAAAATCGTGTTTCTCTAACAAAACCGTTAAAACCGCAATGTCGCATTTTCCTCCCAAACCGCAAAATCACGGTTTCCCGTCAAAACAGCAAAATCACTTTTTCTATCAAAACTGTAAAACTGCATTTTACATCAAAATCATTAAAATAACGTTTTCCTGGCAAAACCGTCAAAATAATATTTTCCCGTAAACCGCATTTTTCTGCTAAAACATCAAAACCGTTTTTCAGTCAAAACTGCAAAATCACATTATTAGCCAAAACTTTTTAAACCGTCCAAACTGAAAAAATGAAAAATCACGTTTTCTCGTGAAAACCATCAAAACCGTAAAATCTTATTTTCTCATCAAAACCGCAAAACGAAGTTTTTCTGTCAAAACCGTCAAACTGCAATACCGTTTTTCCGTCAAAATTGTAAAATCGTGTTTTGTGTCAAAACTGTAAAATCACGTTTTCTCGCCAAACCCGTATAACTGTGTTTTCCGTCAAAATTGCAAAATTGAGTTTTCTCGCCAACACCATGATAGTTATCATATTTACATCCTTTTAACATTCATTTAGTAAAGCATTTGCATTGTTTCATGTATATAACATCTCCATATAGTCTAGTTTGCATCCATTTTAGAGTTAGTGAGTCTTAGCCTAGGTTATTGCATATTTGTTGCATTTTGGAGTGTTTTTGGGTACATTGGAGGACTTTGCAGATTATGGAGGTTAA